>JASDQU011175123.1:0-16643 GCA_032191745.1 Picea mariana
TTAGGAGTTAGTTAAGATCTACTTGGTCTAATGTGTCGTTAGGTAAAATTGTGTTTCTTAGTGTGTTTCTTTAGTATGCATTTGTAGTTAGGAAATCCTACGGTCACAATATGTTCCTGACATAGAGTGATCCGACGGCTCATACTCTCCTCGATCTTAACTGCCACTGATCCATGTCTTAACACCCAATTGGTCCATGATCTCTATTTAAAGAGAATGGAGGGTCATTTGTTGATGATTGATTGTGAGAAACTCTCTTGTAAAATATCTCTAGAATATTTTTCTTTTGCATTAATAAACTGCTCCAAGTGGCCGCGTTGGTTGGGGTCATGGATGTTTCCCCATAGGGGTTTTACAATGTGAAAACATCGGTGTGATGATATTTGATTTGGTTATGTCAGTGGTTACTGAAGGTGTATGTCCTTTGTTGGAATACCTGTGTTGTCGAACAAAACTGCCACCACACATTCGTATGGCCAAGGCATGCCAAGTGAGAAGACTTCAACACCCAGATGCTGCCATTTTACCTAGATGAGGAGGCCTTCGACAAGGAGGTCATGTCATGACTAGGATTTAAACACAACTCGCTCAAGGCAGGGATGCACTATCTTCTTCCAGCGGAACTGTTGAAGAAAAAGGGCTACGACGTAGGGGTAGGACTGATCTCGGGCCCGAAGGAACAGAAGAAATAATCTCCAGTTCAGATAGATTCAGAAGAGGAAGAAGAGATGCAGCTGCTGGAGCACAAGAAGAGAACATTTCCTATGTTCCCACTGCTTCCAGAGCAAGCCATGTTGATACGTAAGGATGTCAATGAAATCCTTAGCGTTGCCTTCATTTGAGACCCATTGGCCAAGAAACCCAGGACGGGGATCTCCCTAGTAAAGGTTCTAAATTCCCAACCGATATCATCCACCATTCCTCGCACTCAAGCGACCCAAATTATCGATATCCAAGATGACCCTAAGCATGTCACCACTCCATCCACCACCATCATTAATGAACAACACCCATCACCCCCACAACCCCAGTCCCCACCTCGAGAAATCTCCATCCTGTCCCAAACCACCGAACCAGAGCCCATGCAGTTGGACCCCCCCGAACTACCTGAGCAAAGACTAGAACTCACTGGTCCAAACCCTGAAGCCCAGAGCCAACAAAGTTTCACCTTTGTACCAATTCAGGACACTCCACCTTCAACAAAGATGCAAACTGTACCAAAACCGCAAGTCCTAATTCCTCAATGCACTCCCTCAATGACCAATGTTGAGGGTGCTATCCAAAAGAGTGCAACCCTAGAAGATAAGGTACATAAAGAGGCAGAGGTATCATAAGTCTAGAAGGAACCTGATATGGAATCATGATAGAGTGCAACGTCATTGCAGGAACAAATGAAGCTTGTACTCTAAAACCCACAACAGTGCGCAGAGCTGATGCATCTCTACCTGGAAAGAACATAAGTACTACCTTTCCTGCCATTAGCATTGAGGTTGAGACTTGCATCAGGTCCATCTACAGGAGAGGAAGAGGTGGAAACACCCTCAGAGCATTCGACGACCAATGGAATCCCACTGCAGGTCCGAGTACCTAGGGTGGCCACCCCTTCTTCTACTGACCTTGTGCAGTGGACATCAACACAGTTTGTAGGGATGATCAGAGCCTCAACTGATCAACTGGAGAAGAGGCTCTAACAGGCTGAAAGGGATGCAAAGTTTGCAAGGGATGAAGCACTCCTTTCCCAAGAACGCATGACGCAAGAGCAATATGCCAAGGTCTAGGAGGAATAGAAACTGGAAAGAGTCAAAGAGAAGCTTGTCGAAGCCTAGCCAGAGATAAGGAAGACAAAACCACAACTGCTGGAATCCAGTGCCGCAGGAGAGCCTGAGAAACATATCAAGCTACTCCAGGGAGCATGGTCAGAGCTGACCATTCGCACAGAGAACCTGGAAGCACAGCTGCAGGAGAGCCAACATGAAGCAGAAAAACAACCTAGGAAGCTTCAAGTGCATATGGAAAAAGTAGTGATGGAAGGAAATAATTCTAGAGAAGCACTACACAAATGCACAACCGAATGCAGAAGGATATTTCATGAAGTTAGTGATTGGATGGGTATCATTGCAAGGTGCAACCAAACTCTAGAAGATGTGTGTGCCAGGATATAATTTCTCAACGAAGAAGTTGCTGTCACCATGGATCTACTGGAGCAACATGAGAAATTTGATCAGATCCATCAAGCAGACAATGAGCTAAATGCTTTGCTTGAAGCATAATCAGTACCTAAGAAAGAGCTGTGTGGATTTCGACCAATCTTTCAAACAACATACATGAAGATGCATCAGGTAGATGCTACAGTTGATTCCGAATGGAACTCTCTAGTTGCATCCAAGCCTAAATGATGCATTATAGATGTGAATCAACAGTTTGTAGCTGAAGCCTCACTCCTTTCTAGGAAGTGGCAAGACAAAATTGTGAGTTTTCAAAAATTTAGGAAGCGAGCCTTGGAGTTGGTCCCAGAGTTGGGAATTTCATTTGAAGAGGCAGAAAAGGAAATAGCGCAAGAAGAAGATGAAAGAAAAGCGGATAAGGAGGAAAAAGGAAAGAAACATGCACTCCCAAAAGCCACGGAAGAGCCAAGGACTTGACTCGAGGGCGAGTCAAGGATTGTGGTCGGAGCTTGTTGGGCTCTTCGTTTTTGGTTAGAAGTTGCGCAAGGAAGACTACAGTCCCAATTTTGGTCAAACACAAGTTGCATAAGACACAAAGGATATGGATAATGGATCAAGAAAAGAAACAAAAAACTGTTGCGAAGAGGGACAATGCAACACCAACAAGGAAAAATAAGTTACAACAGAACAAGAACAAGAAAGCATGCATAATCTAAAGCCAAAAGATCCCACTTAGCCTATATATACGAGATTCATATGATTGTAAAGGGTTAGATGGCATATATTATATAGATGGGTAGAAGGTATAGAGGGCGTAGACAGACTAAATGTTCTATGATTTTAAATTGTATCCATTTTGGGAAAAGGGTAGATAGAGCTCTGAGGCACGAGTCCGGAGCCAGAAGCTTGTAACAGAGTAATGACTTGTATCTGAGAAACTCTTTTGATAATATATATGGAAGGACCTGGAATTTTGAAATATTATGTGCAATTCTCTATTCATGGGTATGATTTGTTTCTTTATTTTACTTCTTTATGTCTGATAAGATCAATGCACTATAACAGTTTGCAAATGTTGTCGCAACTTGATTGTCTTTATTACCAGTTATGAATGAGTTCAGATATGTCCTTTGATTAGTTCTTCTTGTGAAAGGATACGATGAATCTTGAAGATTCTGGAAACCTTCCTAAGTATTCTCCTTTCCCTTCCCTATCTTCTTGTCTTGGTTGTGCTTTGGGTGGGACTTATTCTCTCCGGAGGAGATGAAAATTCCAGCGCTCTAGACTACTCGGTACCTTTTGTTGGTAACTTGTGGAGGACCCTGGTATGATCAATTCCACACCAACATCATCATATCCTATAATTACTTCCATTGCCTTTGACTTGCAGTCCATTTTTTAATGCCCAACTTTACCACATTTCCAACATTTTCTTATCGACTAAACATGGGATTTATATCTACCCTTAGACTTAGAATTTTTACTGGAGAATTTTCCTTTATATCTGTCAATCGGTCGACCTCTCATCTCTAATGTATATTTGGTCGATCCTTCCATGTTATTCCTTCTCATTTCTTCTGATAGTAGAGATGAAACCACATCTTTTAACGTTAATGTGGTTGAATTACGCCCTATATCCACGACTAAGCTATCCTAGGAGTCTTGCAAAGAACACAAAAGGATAATACATTTCTCCTCCTTAGTGATTTTGATATCCACAGAAGATAACTAGATTATTATGCTATTAAACACATTTAAATGCTCAGTCGTTGAACTATCCTCACTTATCCTTAAAAGATACAATTTATTTCTAAGGAACAACTTATTTACCAGGGACTTCGATTGGTACAAGCTTCCCAACTTGTCCCATAGTTTCTTGGATGAATCTTCACTTGAGACATTCAACAACACTGAATCTGCAAGACAAAGTTGAATCATACTTCTTTCCCTTCTCTTGAGTTTCTCCCATTCTTCCCTCTTTATACCGTCCATAATGGTACCTAGATAGACTAGTACCCATTATTATTGATCTATAAGGAGATCTTCAATTTTAATCTTCCAAAACTCAAAATTCTGGCCATTGATTTTTTTGATCTCTATTCTCGAGATATTTTCCATTCTTTAAGCACAACTTTAAAGATCTTTGACATATAAATTTTATTGGACCTAGGGTTTAGATCAGATCTAAGGTTGTTAAACCAAGCTCTGATACCATATGTGAGGAAATATAATACTTCCATGCTAAACCTAAAATAAGAGAGGAATGAATATTTAGGCTATAAAAGATATGACAAAGCAAACATTCAGTGCACAAATATTTTACTCTGGAAACCAAAACGGGAAAACCAACATTCCTTGAGCATATTTGATCCAGGTGGATATCAGTGTCCACATACCTATTCCACTAGCTCGAAACATGATTGTCCACCTTGTCATTTTTTCTACAATTTTTTGGATCCCAAACTTCTGGGGCTATTTTGAGGCCCTAAATGACGTTTTTTTGACGTTTGGAGGGCTAGATGAGAGCCAAAGTCTTTAGCTTGGGCCTAGTCAGAATGTGTTCCTCTTGGATAGAAATTTCCAATGTTCTATTGTGCACTCCAAATGGATATCATATGAAAAAGTTATGCCTTCGGGAAGTTGGCGTATCAACTACCCCCATCAGGGCCCGCAATTTTTTTGGCGTTTCATCTTCCGGGGTTAGGTTTTTGGATTTTCTTTATGTTAAAAAGGCCTTTGTAGCATCATTGTAAACAAAATTCTCTTTTGAATGAGCATATCAATCACATATCTTCTAAGAGATAAGATGACACCATTCTAGTGAGTTCATTCATTCTGTATTTTAACAGTTTCTATACATTTCTCTCATTAATAGAAATTGTGTATTACCATATCTCTCTATTTCTTGCAATATTTTCATGTATTTCATTGTTATATATCTACCTTCATTTCATTCTCAAAATAATTTGGATCACTGGTATTAGAGCAATCTGCTCCTTTTCGTTTCTTAGTGCATGTCCCCGAGGAGGTCAAGGTATAGAGAGTTGGGTCTCGAGCTAGTTTCTCTTGAGGAAAACTGCTCTTGCCAGCCTAACGTGCCTCCCATGACAGAAGAAAAGAGAGACGATGGAGTAGGATATTCTATTCAGTTTTTTCTCTAGGAATCCCTCACACAATAGAGGGATGAAATGATGGAGAATTTTTCCCAAATCCTTAAATGATTGTCGACAACATTAGACATGTCTTCATTAAGAAACCACTTTGGAAGCACTGCCCCTTTTAAGGTACAATTTAATTTTTATATTCTCGTATTTTAAGGTCAGATAAATGCATATTCTTTGGAAAAGTGGTTAAATATGCTAGAAGGTTATTTATCTATCCACATTTTTTTTGATAGAGAAAATATCACCTTTAACCTCCTTAAAGCTGTCCCCCATGTCAAATATTGTTGGGAGACTTACTGTGATAAAAATTCTGGAGCCTAGAATGTTTGAGGTTGAACCCACTTGGGATTTTTTTATGGATGCCATCACAGAACGATATTACCCTATTGGAAACTATGACAACCAATACATGAGATGGACAACACTATGTCAAGAGAGGGGCCAAATAGTGTCAGAGTTCATAAATACCTTTCATAACTTACACACTAAGCTGGGTATCAAATAATTCAAGTGACATATTGTTCTAAAATACCATGGGGCTCTACACAAGTACATACAAACTAAAATGGAGTTTTTGGACATCTCATCATTGGGATTTGTTTATTGATACACTGTCAAAATCAAACATAAATTTAAGCAGCAGAACAAGAGGGAGTTAGGGTCTGCAAATTCAGAACAACAAAAGTATGGTAAAGGCATCCCTAACTCACATAACAACCAAGCTCAAGACAACCAGTCCAAGCCACAGGAAAATAAGGTAATTGGAAGATGAAGGACACTAGAAAGTGGTGCGACTTACACAAAATCTCTTGGCACAACACCAATAAATGTTGCTCAAAACAACCATTGATGGTTGAGCTCAAAGAAACAGAGTCAATCCCTGACTCAGACCCTGATTCAAAAAACAATAAATAAGACAGATAATTTATGCAAAACTCACTGCTACCATCGCGACCAAAACAATCCAACCAGAAGAACCAGAGGATCATGAGGAGGGGGATTGCCTCTTCCATTCACAGATGTTGGTGAAAGGGACCCCATTGCATTTCATTGTTGACAACGAAATCCAAAATAACCTCATCTCAACAGAGTTCATCAAGCAGTTTGGATCGCTAACAACACCACACCCGCAACCATACAACATCGGGTGGCTTCACCAGGGTCGTGTGTGATGTTTCCCCACTAGATGTCTATAATATTATTTTAGGCCATGGAAGTGCCATGTTGTTTACAAGTCTCAACCCCATAGTGTCATTGTTACTTTGGGGGGTCAACTCTACAGGGTACCAGAGGTAGTTTTGACTATTGTCCTGCCGAAACAATGTCGCAAAGTAGTTTCTCATACGACAAATTTTAGATTCTTTATGATATGGTCATAAGGAAAACAAAAGGACATTGCTATCACTGCAGCCTCGACCCAATAGCTTTCTATCCAGCAGAAGAAGATAAAAAAGATTGTAGAAGAGCACGAAGATATTCTTACTTCACCTACGGGGGTGCCTCCACACTTCCTAGTCAAGCAAAGTTACAATAGAGCCCTTCATACTCTTCATGATACATATTCATCGACAGATTCCTCCCACACTCAATAAGATCATGCAACTAGATTGGTTGAACAGATCTATCCCCTCCAGCAACAGGTTCATGACAACCTTCAACAAGCTAAGCATGATAAATTCTTCAACAAAGCAAGAAATTCACCAAGGTTTAGATTTAGAAAAAGATTCCCTGAGAACTTGATGCAATGGATACCATTTCTTCCTAAGGGGGGATGAATGATCCAGGTGGATATCGGTGGCCACCCACCTATTCCATTGGCTCGAAATACAAATTTTTCACCTTGGAATTTTTTCAAGTCCCAAACTTCTGGGGCCATTTTGAGGCCTTGAACGATGTTTTTTAAACGTTTGGGGTCCCATACAATAGCCAAAGGATCTACCATGGGCCCAGTCAGAATGTCTTCTTCTTGGATAAAAATTTCCAATGAGATTTTTTGTGCCCCAAATGGAGATTGTATGAAAAAGTTACATCCTCAAGAAGTTGACCTATCAACTATCCCCATCGGGGTCCACAAACCTTTTGGCATTTCATCTTTCAGGGTTAGGGTTTTGGATTTTCCTTATGTTAAAAAGGACTTTGAAGCCTCATTGTGAACAACACCTTTTTTCGAATGAGCATAGTCGTCACATTTCTTCTCAGAGATACGCTGCCACCATTCTAGCAAGTTCATTCATTGTTGGCACAGGGGCAGACCTGGGATTCAACGCTACAACAACGCACCAACAAATCCCTAACTACTGGCCCTTTCGGTAACACCTGCGAAGCAGGTGCAGTCTCACCTGAAGTATTTATGAGGGGGTTTCAGGACAAAGATGTCTACAACCAAGGGGAATATCAAGTGGATCTAATATAAGAACAACACAACATTCATATATCACTTATCAACTAAGATCTACTCTGCACATATACTTATCATATCTAAAACAGTAATGCACTCATAGTATATCAATGACAGAGACATAATACCAATCACACACGGCAAAAAATATATGTGGTTCACCGTCTCTCTAGGGCTACGTCCACAGAACTGTGCTTTATAATATATTAAGATGAAGCATACAATTATTGTCTGCGCTCTTAGCTAGCATATCCTCTTTCTTATCCTCTCTTTCTCTCCCCTCCCTCCGCATCCAACTGCAGGGTTGATCTTCGCACCCAGCTGAAGATCTTACAGTACCAGAAGGCTCTCACACTTAGCACTTCTCCTTCACACAACTATAATCACTCATAAAAAAAATACCACTAGATCGACAACAATATCGTACCGACCCAAACTAGGTCCTCATGACCTTTATTTATACATTACAATAGCTCACCGAAATCCTTAAGCTGAAACCTAGGTGTCCAAAACCCTAGATACCAAAACCGTAGGTGTCTAAAACCCTAGGTCAACTTGACCCGTATTTTCAGGGCTTCGTCGGCTTGTCTTTCCTTCCTTCTCGCGTGGTGCTCCAAAGCATCTAATGATGGATTTTCTCACTTGTTGAGTTGTTCACTATCCTTCTTTCTTTCTGATATGTCATCCTTGATCTCCTCATCCAATGAATTAATTCACTCCATCTTTTCTGCTCTTTTTCTCAATTCGACCCAGTAACAATCATTGTGTCTTCCGTGAAGTTCGTATTCTCCTTTTTCTTCCTTGATCTTCACTCCCTTCCATAACCAAGGGCCAACAGGCCCCCAACAATCACCTGTGACTCATACCGAGGCACTTTAGATCTCAGCTTCCTATTTTACTTCGATTTCAGACTGCGCAGTGCAACCTCTACTTTCTGTTCTATGCCTCCTTTTCCTCCTTGTGCAAACTGTCTTTTCTGTGTCTGGTACCCAGTTTCAACTGCACATGGTACCTAGATCCTTTTCTTCTTGCATTTACTGGGAACTGTGGGGCAAATGGTTGTCATAGTACAATTTCAACCAGCTCCCATTCACTAATCCTTCCTTCCACTCTCCCTTTAAAGTATTCAAATGCGCAACTCCTCCTTCTGTAACATAGGCGATCTCATATGGCCCTAGCCAATGCGTTCTAAACTTCCCAGGATGTTTGATGAACTTACTGTCATATATCAGTACTAGATCACCTTGTTTAATGCCTTCTTCTTGATGTGCCTGTCATGATAGGCCTTCTCTCTTTCCTTCTGAACCTGCTGATGGAATCTTGCAATAAATCTGTCTTCCTCCAATTCAACCAACTGTGAAAGCCTCTCTTGAACAACGCCAGGGTCATCCATATCTGTAAAGACAACAATTCTTAGGTTTGGTACCAAATATTCCATTGGAACAACAACTTCAAGACCATATACCAACTTAAAAGGTGTTTGCATCGTCAGATTCTTGCAAGTGGTTCTATAGGACCATAATATTGCTAGTACTCTTAGATCCCAATCATCCTTGTTCACACTACAAATCTTCGTCAACATTGTCTCCAAGATCTTATTGAATGCTTCAACTGTCCCATTTTCTTCTGGATGGTATGGTGTGCTCTTCTGATGGTGGACTACAAATTCTTCAGTCAGGGCTTCAACTGTCTTATTAATGAAATGTGTACCTTGATCACTCATAAGGATCTTTTGGCATCCAAACTTGGTTATGCTGTCATCAAATATGAAGCGCGCAGTTGTAGTTGCACTACATTCCTTAACTGCTCTTGCTTTGACCCATTTGGTCAAGTATTATGTTATTGTAATTATGTAGCTTGCTCCTGTATGCTTTCTTGGTGGGTTTATAGGTCCAACGAAGTCAATGGCCCATTTCTCAAATGCTTGCAGGGTCAGTTGTGGTGCTAGTGGCATTTCATCTCTTCTGTAAGGTTTCCCAACTCTTTGGCATACATCCCAGTATTTGGAATAGTCTTTAGCATCTCTGTGTAAGGTAGGCCACCAAAGGCCAACTGTAAGAACATTCTGCGGAGTTTCTTTTCCTGCATAATTTCCTCCTACGATGCCTTCATGAGATTCTATGAGGATCAATAGTCATTCTGCCTCTGTAACATATATTCTTAATATTTCATCAGGTCCCATCTTGTATAGATGTCCATCTATAAGTGAGAAGTCTGCAACACGCACTACTAGTTGTTTATTCTAAGGAATTGTGTACTCACTAAGTGTCATTCCTGTTGATAGGAACTGGACTATCTCTGTGAAATGGTCATCGATCTTTCTAATGGCCAGTAGTTGTGCATCCAATAGTGCATCCTCCAAACTGGTCGGCTCTTCACCATGTTCCAACCTTGACAAGTGATCAGGACCTTTGTTCATTCTCCCTAGCTTTACTATGATCTCAAAATCATATTCTTGAAATAGCAGAAGCCATCTGCATATGCTTCCCCCCAACACTGGCTTGTTGACTAGGTATTTCAGCGTGAAGTGATCAGTAAACATTTTTAAAGTGTCCTCCCAACAAGTAGTGGCAAAATTTCTGCAATTCATACACCATGGCTAACCCTTCTCGCTCAGTGGTGGTGTAATAAATTTCAGCAGTTGATAGCTTCCTGCTAGCAAAGGCTAGCGGGTGGTCAATATATCCTCCTCCAAGTTGTTCTAACACAACTCCTAAAGGAATGGAAGACACATCGACATGCACATGAAATTCCTTGGTCCAGTCTGGGAAAACCAGAATAGGCACAATAACCATTTTCTGTTTCAGTGTGTCAAAGCTCTGCTAGAATTCTTCTGTCCAACTAAACTGACAATCTTTTTTCAACGACTTCTCCATGGGTGTTGTAATCTGAGCATATCCTTTGATGAACTTCCTGTAATATCTTGTGTGTCCCAGCACAATGCACAACTATTTGAATGAAGTAGGAGGGGGTAGATCAACTATAATGGCAATTTTGGATGGATCTACCATCAATCCTTGCTTACATACAATATGACCTAGAAACACTCCAAATGGTGAAAAGAAAATGCATTTCTTTAGGTTCAGGGCAATTTGAAACTACTTGCATTTATCCAACATTAGCCTTAGATATTCAATATGATTCTTTAATAAACTAAAAATAGTTCAATCATCAAAATATGCTTCTAGAAATTTATGCAGAAACTCCTTGATTGCTTCGACCACCACCCTGGAAAAGATGGCTGGGGCATTCTTCAATCCAGATGGCATCACTGTATATTGGTAGGATCCCCATTCTGTTGCAAACGTGGTCTTATGGCGATCTTCCTTGGTAATCCGGATCTGATGGTATCCTGAGAATCCATCTATAAAAGAATATACCTCTTGGCCTCCCATATTATCTAATAGTTCGTCAGTGAATGGTGTAGGGAAGGGGTCATGCAAACAAGCATCATGCAAACAAGTATTTTTACAGTTTCTGTACATTTATCTCATTAATAGGAATTGTGTATTATTGTATCTCTTAGTTTCTTACAATATTTCCATGTATTTCATTGTTATATATCTTTCTTCATTTCATTCTCAAAATAATTCAGATCATTCTTGCTCTCTTGTTGTCTTATTCATTCAGAATAAAAGGTTACATGCCTAAACTTGGTCTACAACTAAGACACAATCGACATCATACCTTCTTTATTTACACAAGAACAACTCCGTATCCAATTCAAATTACATATACATGACCAACAACCTATAAAATGATTTCCATAAAGATTATCTATTATAATATTACAACATGCCTTATTTATAATATTTATAGTAGGAAAAACTCTAAAGAAAGGCATCCAAAAATTGTTACAGATCCATGCATATCATTGGCTACAAATCTCGTGAATCTTGGGATTATGTTACAGTCGACTACCAAGTCAGATTACTAGTTGACCTTCATTCGGTCTTCAATCGGTTTCCACATGACCTCCTGTCGGCCTCTTGTATTTTGACTTCTTCGGCTTCTTGTCGATTACTTTGACTTTGAATTTGTTCGATCGATCCACCTTGACCTTCGAATTTCACTGCAAATAATATAACAACCCAAAAGAATGTTCTTAGGTGGTTGATATCACTATATAAAGGGGGTTAAAGAAATGTAATGGAGTCAAGAAGAAGAAGTATTGTATTTGGAGCGTGTATCTCATTAGGAGGTTTCCCCCTCAAAGAGGAAAGTGAACATGATAGGATTCCTTATAGAATATGATCTATTGTATGGTGTTTCCCTACTCTAAGGGTTTGATAATAATAAAGTGGATATTTCTCAATATTATTTTGAATCTTTGTGGTGATTTTATTATTCAAATCTTTGGTAATTAAAAAATGTGATGTAGCTATAGAGGTAATGGGTGGGTCGAAGGGCCCATAGTGATAATATTGGAGGGCATTCAATGTAAGGTGGACTAGGTCCACTAGATTATTAAATAAGGCCCACTATGGTAGTTAAATATATTAGTATGAACATAATAAATGTAAGAGGAATTACTTGAAGGTTCTACTTCTAGAAGGTTCCTCCTATAGAATGTTCACAGGTGGTTGGTAGTACTATAGAAGGGGTTTCAAGCAATGTAATGGATTCAATAAGAAGAAGTATTGTATTTGGAGCATGTATCTTATTAGGAGGTTGCCCCCTTGAAGAGGCAAGTGAGCAGGAGAGGATCTCTTCCAGAATATGATCTATTGTATGGTGTTTCCCTACCCTAAGTGTTTGATAATAATAAAGGGGATATTTATCTATATTGTTCTAAATCTTTGTGTTGATTTTGTTATTCAAATATTAGGTACTTAACAATTGGTATTAGAGCACTTTCTTCGCCCACAAAAAAGGGGCAATTTTTTTTTTCTCTATTTTTGCATATTTTTTCCAAAAGACAAAAAGAGAGTTGTGACATTACAGAAAAATCCTATAGATTTCTATGTGGAATTTGAAAAAATGGGTTGCATATCTGAGTTTCTCTTGGAAAAAAAACCAATTTATAAAAAAAAATCGTCCAAAACGAAGTCTGGGAAGTGAAGTTATCAAAATTTTAAAATCTGCAAATTTTCATGGTTTTCCATGGACGACCACGCAATTTTGTAGATTTCTATAGCACATGGGGCCAAATTTTCCCAAACAAATTATAGATTTGATTTCATCTCACAATTTCACCCAACTAAAAAAAAATTGTCTGAATCGAAACTCTGAAATTGAAGATATCGCTGATTTAAAATCATCTATTTTTTGGGTTTTTCATGATGACGACGAGATGAACTCATAAATTTCCACCCAAACATAGAATTATTGTTCCAAATATCAACAACAATTCACCCCTGAGATGGGCTAGGAAACCACAAGAAAAGGGTTCCTCTCACAGTCCACTCACAACTCAAAATCCCACAACCCACTGGTATTCTCCTAAAACTATCCTGAATTTCCTCCAAGTCTCTTCCTCTTGACCTATCCAACCCAAGGAATGCACACCATAACTGGTCTCAGTCCATCGATCATTCCATTCGTTTATTAGGGTATCTCTGACACAAGTAACCAAGAATCTCTCTGTTGGAAACTCAAGAGAACTCACTACTAGGAAAACAACAACAACACTTTTTGTTACAGTGCAACTCACACATGAGTTCACTCACCAGGCCTGCAACCTAGTTCTTCAATATTCAGCTCCATAATGCTCCAAAAACTCTCCAGCATGCTCTAGATTTCTCCCAACTTCTCGGTCTAGCTCCAATTCCCTTTTCCCTTACTCCTCCCTTGTTGTTCATGGAAAAAATGAATGTGAAAACGTTGCATATTCTACCGATACAAATTTCCTCTATTTTCCAAAGACAATTGACTGCTCACTCTGCCCAATGTTGATTGTATTGCAACTCCCATGCTTCCAATAAATATGGGATGTGATTCTCACGCCCACCCTCTTACATGAGTTTAATGATTGGACTCTCATACACACAAACATAAAATAGAATTTATCCCCAATGATAATAAAATTTAGAAATATGGGTTTGGATTAATACCCACAATTAATTTCCTCCTTGGACCCCTCTTAAACACTCCTAGACATTCCCTTCTCTTGTGGATTAATAAACTCTCATCTCTATCCACATTCCTAGCAGTTGGTATCACATTATATTTATTAAAATAAAAAAATACAATTTGCATATTCTATTGCTTGGCCATACCCATATTCATATCTACATTATGCATTAATTAAAATGGGGATTATAGTGGGGATGTTATAGAGCTTTAAGAATTGACACCAAGAAAACACCAAGTAAATATGTTCTATTAAATGGCTCCAATAATAATCTCCAATAATTCACAACCAAATGAGTGAGAGGAGTGTCTATATTTATAGATGAGGCAAATAAAATGACTTGTAAACCAGAGACTAAGTAAAAAATGCAATTAAATGATGCTTTACATTGTTAAAACCTTCATAGAAGGGGACGAATTCAACACAATGTTCTCCAAAAATGATGAAGTAATGTCCATCAGACCTTGAAACATATCTCCAAATCTTGACCATGTCCATACCTAAGGTCAAGGCACCTCCATGAAGTTTGGGAGTGACCCTCCAAGTGAAAAAAGGGTCATAAAACCCCCAACAATTGTAAAATTTTCAAACTCGAACCCAGTTTCAGTCTCGCTGATTTTTCAGCCAATGTTTAATGCCCAAACCTTGTTTTATGTCAACAAACAAAAATTAGCAGAAAATTAATTTCAGAACTGAAACATGAGGATTTTGAACATCGTTTATAATGCAGAAATAAAATATCAGTAGCATATAAAACCCATAAAATTAATGACACAGAAATTTTTGGTCTAACATCGACCCTGGAAAAACTCACAAGGGGAAAACCAATGAGAGAGGGATTTTTATTATTTATGAGCTTCTAAGAAATTTCTTTTACAGCATATTCATCTTCAGAAATTACAAAAAATTATCTCAGACTTTCTTCTGCAAAAATCCTTCTTAACAGTCCAGAAAAAGCTCCTTGATTTTTGTGCCAGAAATCCGTACAACTGTATGGCTGTCCTACCAATAATGTTGTACGGACTGTCTCGGTTTCTATGCCAAATTTCTGCTAAGACTATACAGAATATGTAGCAGGAACAACTCCTCAAAAACCATGCCCTTTCTTCTCGAAAACTGTGTTGTACAACCCTTGAAAATCGTGCCAAAATCTGTACGGACAGTACGTAATTTCACCCAAAAATTTATGACAGTAGGTGCCTCGATTTCTATGCCAATAATTGACTGTATCATAGCCTTGGGATGCATGCCAAACTTCTCAGAAATGTTTCTACTATCTCCCTTGATTTTTGTGCATACTAAATGGATGTACGACCTCTAGAAATCCGTACTGTACGGACTTCATTCAATGTTGTACTCTGCCTTGAAACTTTTGCTAGCTTGCTGCCTTGGGATGCATGCCCAGCTCTGCAAATGTCACCTCTTCTCAAGATCTACCTCTCTCTTTCTCTCTCTTGATCTCCAAAAGATGAAATGAACAACAACCCTAGCTAGGGTGCGCCCTCCTACCCTAATCGACCTCATGAGGGAAGGTGAGGAGTTTTCTAATCCAATGGTTGAGATTAGATTAGATGAGTGGCTGAGATTAAATGTCTCTTCATTCACCCTCACTTTAGTCATACAGTCACCTTTTAATTTGCATCTCACAAATTAAATGAATAGGGCCCACATTAGGCACTTTCTCACCCCTTAGGCGCCTAGGGATGAGAAACACTTGCCTTGGTACTTTATTTAATTAAAAATTTAACACTCCCTCATATTGAGGAAAGTGTTACTCACCACTCCAAGCTTGTCCCTGAAAAATACAAACTTGCCTCTACCTAATTCCTTGGTGAGTATGTCTGCAAACTGCTCCTATGTAGATATGTATTGTGTCTCCACAACTCCTCTCTGAACATAATCACGGATGAAGTGATAAATAATCTTGATAGGCTTAGACCGGTCATGAAAAAATGGATTCTTCGAGAGTTTAATGCAACTTTGATTATCACAGTAAATCACAGTAGGCCTCAACTGCACACCGAACAATCCCACCAGCATCTTGCGAAGCCAAAGGGCCTCACAACTGGCCTGAATAGCTACCATATACTCATCCTCTGCAGAACTCAAAGCCACTGACTTTTGTTTTTGACTGAACCAAGACACAACTGTTGATCCCAATCCAAAACAACACCCTGAAGTGATTTTCCTATCACTGACACATCCTGCCCAATCCGAGTCTGTATAGCCAACCAGATGAATTCCATCTCCTCTCTGATAGTCCAAACCAAAATCTACCGTACCACAAAGATACCTAAGCACATGTTTTGCTGCCACCCAGTGCACTCTCCTAGGATCCACCATGAACTGACTGAGAGTGTTGACAACAAAACAAATATCTGGATTGGTATTGACCAAATACATCAATGAATCGATCAACTGACGATACAAGGTGGAATCCACCAACTGTGACTCAGAAGCATGAAGCTTCTTCCAATTGGTAATCATGGGAGTGGTCATGGGCTTGCTATATCCCATCTGAAATATGCTCAGAATGTTACACACATACTTCCCCTGTCCCAGGAAGATGTGTCCAGGCTCCTGTCAAAACTCCAATCCCAAATTAATGCATCATTCCAATGTCAGTCATCTTGAACTCTGAAGCAAGGCAGTTGCTGATGAGTCTCTCTGCCCCTGTAATGAAAAGATCATCCACATATAGCAGAAGAATGAGATGATCCTCTCCAACCACAATGAAGTATAGGTTGGGATCCACCTCACTCTTCTCAAAACCCAACTATTGCAAATAGGCATCTATCCTCGAATACCAAGCTCTGGGAGCTTGTTTCAACCCATAAAATGCC
>JASDQU011175124.1:0-27116 GCA_032191745.1 Picea mariana
TCTCTTTCCTTCTCCATACTATGGTTGGCATAGGGACATCTTCATTCATATATCTGCAATCTCGTGCTTTGTGACCAAGATAATTACATTTGTAGCATGAATGTTTTTGTCCATCAATGGGGAAAATGAATTATAACTTCTGTTGACAAATCCACGATTATTTCCATATCTTCTATTTACACCATTCATGTTTCTTGCATATGTGTTCCTTTCATTGATTCTGCAATTAATTGCCTTATGTCCAAATTTTTTGTAAGTATAACAATGACCAAGAAATAAATTTTGATACCTTGGAGTAAGTGGGATTCTTTGTGATGTAGTCCATCTGGGTTCATGATCTATTCTTCTGTAGTTTCATTCATATTGATTGAAGCTTCTTTGATTCCTGAAGGTAGGAGGTCTTCTTGGATATTCATCTCTTTTGTAATCATTCATTCTTTCCAGTATCTTGGTCCACTTCTCATCAACTGTCTGTGTAGCTCTTTCTTCAACCTTCTTGTTAGTATGTACATCTTCTTTTTATGAAGTTTCACCCATGCATCCAAGATGTGTTAAGTCTTTTAGCACTTGAGATTTTCTTAAGCTCTTCCTCAATGAGACAACTCTTTGTTTAAGTTTCTCACAATCTTCTTCTTTCTTCATCATTTGGACATTCCTTAATTCTTCTATTCTTCTTTCTTCTTCGAGTAGATTTTTCAAGGAAATGGTTTCTTCTCTTAGTTTCTCAAAGTCTTCTAATTGTTTATTCAATCTTACAATTGTCTTTTCACAACTACCCAATTCACTTCTTAGTTTTCTTTGCGTGTCTTTGAGCTTGCTATTTTCAATCTCAACATGCTTCAATTTTTTAAGATTCTCATCTTCTTGTTGAATAAATTTTTATTCATGATTTTATTCTTCAGTGTCATTTCTTTCAATCCTTGGATGAGGACATTCAAATTCAACATGACCTACTCCTTCACAATTAAAGCAAAAGAACTGACCTCTATTTTCTTCTTTGAAATCTGAGATGTTGTAATTTGCTTCAACTTCCTCTTCTTCTTCTTCTGCTTCTTCCCTTACATAAAAGTCTTGTAGCTTGTCCCAAAGCTCTTTTGATGATGCACATGATCCCACCTTGGATTTCACTGAATCTGTCAATCCATCCAGGATGGTATCTATTGCCAATTTGTTGTTCCTTTTTGCTTCCTTCTGAGCTGCAGTCTTTGGTTTCTTCAAAGCATTGTATCTTGAAGCAACTGAGAACCAAACATATGCCCCAAGAGATTTCAAGTAAGTTTCCATTCTATTACTCCAGTATTCAAAATTTCTTCCATCAAATGGTGGAATCCCATTTGAAATTTTGTCTTCCATTTCTTCGTAGGATCTTCCTTCCAGTGGTTAAACTGTACGGAAGGTAACCCGCTCTGATACTAATTGTTGATACTGAGAGGGGGGTGAATCGGTATCAAGTACAATTTAAAACCTTTTTCAACTTATGCCTAAACCATTCAATTATATCCAATGAGAAACAAACAATAGTATAAGAGTTACACCAATACACCACAATACACCATGCACAATATATGAGAAATAATCAATAGTTATTGTTCAAGGGAAGTAATGACTTCCAAAGGTAGCTACAGCTTCCAAATGTAAAAGGAGGGATAAACCTCCAAGAGGAAGAAACAATCCTCCAATATCAAGAGAGATTTAAACTCTCCATCCTTGCCCCTTCCTTCCACCCAAGAATATATGAGAGATAATAAAACTTTACATTAAATCATCATCAACAACCAATCATCACATAGAACCTGATAATGATTCCTAAGACTTCTTCAATTTCTACAATTCTTCAATTCTTGGAGTACTCTGATCCTGTAGATAATATTACTCAATGTATTCTTTGAAACTCCTCCAAGTTTCACTCCTTGAATCCTCCCCAAAAAGAAGTTATAGAGAGAATGGTAGACCTTGTTCAATTCTGGTTTATTCAGGAGACTGAACTTATACAGAATGCCCCGCGCTCAATATTTAACATCAGATTTTGAAACTCGCACAAAAGAAACTACAGTACATACTCTTTCCAATGAAAATTTTCCCACATCATTTGTATTCTCGATGAACAAGTTATTACTATTTTACCCGGAACCCCTGTTTATTGACTAGCTTCAGGACTGGTCACAAAACCTATCTTCCACAGAGTGTATCTCCATAATTATAGCGAATCAAGCTCTAAAATTTTTACCATAGGTACCTTGATATGTCTTATCAATACCATAGAAATTTTACCATTTGAATTGTTCTAGAAAAAAAGTTATAGAAAAAATGGTAAGATAACATGAAAATAACATACCTTAGAACACATCACCAAAAGACTTCATCCTCCCTTGAAATCCGGCCTTCTTTACTTCTTATTTCCTCTGAAATTTGACTTGTGTATAAAATGAATGTATAATGATATTTATTTATACCATTTATGTCACTTTGTTTTAACATTAGGGCCGAACTGACACTTTCTTATTTTGTAATTCTTTTCTTTAATTATCTTCAGGGCCTACATGTATTTCCTTCTTCAATTCACTTTGTCATCTTCAAAAATTCATTTCTCCTCAACCATGAGGATCCACTGACATGCCACATACCACTGGAAACAAAATGATGTATACTATCCATCCATGGGTGTTGTATCTGCATGTGCATTTTCCTTCATGTCCAAATACCTTCATCAATCTTGCGGTCCAAAACCCATGACTAGGGTTGACATCAATGACAACAACCAATCTTCCAACAATGAGGGCTTATGTGAACTGTTATTTCCATGCTAATTGCGCCATGATCTATTACATATTACACATGCAAAAAACATATTCTATTCATGAAAAAAGATAAAAGGAATATGGAATAAATCTAGAGGAGTTATCCTATACTATGCTATGCTACATTATATACAAATGAAATTAAAGGGATTATTGTTAGTCCTAGCTAACGAAGTTAGTACCTATACGATTTGTTGAGTTATATGAAAGCACATTTGATATGCGTTATGGTATGGTTGGCAATGGTTAAATGTGATATGGGTGGCGCATTTGGCAAGTAATGTATGTAGTTTCGATGCATAGATTAATTGAATGGATTAATGGATGGATGGTTGGTGTGTACTAAGTGATTTAATGAGTAAAGGATGGAAGCAACGTGCATTTACTGCACGTCACTCCATACCTCTCCCACTGGCCGTCACCCTAGCTTGGCTATTGTTCAATTGTTGTTCGTTGTGGTTAAGCTCTGATTTTTAGGCAAGGGAAGAACTTCTCGACCAAGCTCGCGTTTTTAAGGATTTTTTGTTACAGGTATGTCTTTTTCGCCATCCATGAACCCGCTCTAGTTATGAAATAGATATTGGCTCGGTGATGTATGGGTATATGCTTTTAATGAGACTAGAAATTATATAAACTTGTGATATTTATCTAGAATGGATTGTTGTGTGGTTTTCGTTGCAAATGGAAAATGATGGTTGAAGTCACAGTTTCATTGATTATTCTGAGTGGTATAAGCCATGAAGGATCTCTGTTGTTCTTATGAGTTTTTTTGGAGGGTTCATTCGGTCCAGACTTGTCGGTCGTCTCCACTCAATTCTTGTCACTGCGCCCAGTCATATTTGTTTTTATGGGGTTGTTGGGTTTGGTTTCAAACCACCTTGTGTCACTGCATATCGTTTCACCTGGGTATGGGCTCGTTTATACTATTGGTGTCTGCATAGTTGGTTATGATGGATATTATGGCAAGGGTCTTCCTTTGGTGTTGATTGCTATTTCATGGCTCTATTTTTATATTAGCATTACTTGGGTTGATTGGGGAAAACCGTGAGGGTTATGCTCTGCGTGTTCTTGGTGTTATTTATTGGCCCATGAGGAACCTATGCTCCTTTGTTCATAATATCTCCTGCCTGGTGAACTGTCACCTTGTCTTGCAAAGCTATTGGTGATATGGCCTGTGTGTCCACCGTGTTGTCTCGAAAGTTTCTCACCTGCTATTGGTGGTCGATTCCAGTCTCCCTATGTTGGTTCCATAGAGCAAACCCTTGATTATTCAAAGCCTGTTTTTAATAAATGGAGCCAGTTATATCCTGTCAGGTATATTGTTGACTGTTGTGAGTTGGTGGAGTATCGTCGACAGTGGTTGATTGTTGGCTCATCTCTGTTAATAGAGTTGACAGTGGTTTTGATTTTTTTTGGTATCTAGTCACTGCATTATTTATTATAATAGTTGAATCGATAACTCAACATGGTTAATTAGTTGATTCGAGAAATGAAGTGGGCACACAGTCGCTGCCTCTTGTGTTGTAACAGTTGGATTGTTGACTCGACATTGTTTATGGTTTGATTGGGAGTATGTCTCTTTGCATTATGCATTGGGTTGTGTGTTTCCTACAACATGGTATAAGTTGAAATGACAGTTGTTGTTAATGTGTGTTTTGACTGTCGATCAGGAGTATTGCAATTTAAAATTGTGATAGTTGTGACTTGGTTGTCCACTGTATATGTTTATAGATATCGTTTGATTACACCATCAGATATGGGCATGGGTTTTATAACAATATCGTTTCATTGCAATTTGATTATTAAATTGATTAGAGGAATGGAATCAGGCATGATTTTTATGTCTGTGTTTGATTTGAGGAAATAATTCATGGACAACGGTTGATGTTTTGATGCTGAACAGAGTGGAAACAAGTGACTGTGTGTTCATTTGGAAATTGTTTTAAATATTAATTGGGACAAATGAGAAGAAACATAACTCTTATACAAGTTGTTTTGGAAGGAATATTATTTTGAGTTTGATGACACTGTGTTAAAGATTTAATTGCGAACAGTGAGCAAGTTAATACACATAAATGATTAAATTATACACAGTAGTTGTTTAATTGATCACAATGATTATTTGGTTAGTGTTGAAATGTTTGCATTAAATACATAATGGTTTTATGGATTACTTAATTAATTTTATGAACAATATCTTCTCTTTTTCCCTACCATTATTTCACTTTTCATTAATTACAATCTCCTCGCCTTCCCATATTCATTACTCACTCCCTGCTCCTAAAATTTAATTACAGTTAAGTGGGGCTCCATATTATGACAGTTGAAGATCACAGGGATGGATTACAATGATATGTTCTTTGGTTTACATTTCAGTTAATTGTTTTTTGTCGGTGAGCAGTAACCATGTTCTTTTCCCCCTCATTTTAACATTTTTCGCTCAATACAAACCCCTCACATATCCCAGAACCTTTGTTCACCCCTTGCTCATTGACAATGATTAAACAATTTGTATGGATTGGATTTCATGGGTCTGATATGTTGTTGAGCAGGGATGATTTTAGGGGCTAAATTTCGCTCATGGGCTAATTTTCCGTGGTTTTTCCAAAAATGAGATTCTCTATTTTAAAAATGATTCGCCCAAATTCTATAGGATAAAACTATTTTACCTTATAAATTTGAATATTTTTACAAAAATATCGCTAATTATTTATAGTTGGCATATGAAGGAGAATCATACTAAGGTTTTCTCTTGAGTTTTGTTGAGATAATTTAGTTTTCATTCATTCCTTAATTCATTAGAAGCCTAATTATGTTTTATGATATCATGGTCTTATTGTAGACAACAAGATTCAAGGCTGAATTACATCATTCAGACACTTGTTTTTCAGAGGTGTTGATCTATCTTTGATAGTCTGTGTAGACTTGTCTGTTTGTGAATTAGTTTTCATGACTGGAAAATGCTATTGTGCAGAGTCTAGTGGGCAACAATCTGTGGCAAGCTGATCCATCTTTTCAAGTTCAGTTTTTGATTTTCTATCAGAAGTTCTTTTATATGTTTCATTGGGGACGTCTAAGTTTGACTTTGGTCCAAAATTTTCTAAGGAAATTTTGTAAAGAGAATAATTCTTTGATGAATTGGAATGAAATAAATGATTACTTTATGTCTCATATGTGTTGATTATTGACTTGGTGTCTTTACTTCTATCTCTATATTTATTTCAGCATCTTATATATTCAAAAAATTACATAAAAAATGAGTTTTTCAGCAAGCTTTTAATTATAAAAAACAACCTAAGCACTTGTAAATAATACTTGTGAATTAGGATATCAGTTTTGATGGCTATAAACATAGGGTGATATTACCGTCTATCTTTCTTTAGCCAAGCAGGATCTGAAAATGTTTGAATAAGATCATTTCATATTTTTTCCTCAACATTTATTTGGCGACCATACTTGGGAGATATTCAATATCTCTCTGGTTAATTTTTATGCTTGATTAGCATCGAATACATCTATTTTTATGATATTGATTCTTTGATTGTTTTATTTTCTTAATGACTGTGCCTGTTGCAAGGCAACCCAATATTGAGCCCGGTCTTCAAGATCAGACCAACATTGTTTTGAATTTGTTCAACACCATTTTAGACACTGCTAATACTCGTGTTGAGCTTAATCACTCATGGGAATCAATTGAATGAGATATTAGTTCCCAAGAATGTTGGGAAGCTAGACATAGACAACCTAGAAATCAGTAGTAACCTTCTTGTTCCTTCGGTTTTGGCTTTACTTTCATGTCCTTAGACTCTCGTGTTTCTAGAAAAAGAAGAGGCTTATCACTTGAAATTAATCCTATTGCTAAAATAGGAAGAAGGAATGTTTTGTTATCGACCCAACAAAGTTATCTAAGGAGAACTTTGTCTGATTCATCCAATTTGTCTTTCTCCCCCTCACCTATCATCCACAAGATGACATCTAGTGGTGTCTCTAGTGGCACTGGAAGTGCTTCTTCCTCTCAGTATTCAACTTCATCAGTGATTGGTATATTATATAGCCACCATATCCCTATCCAATCTACCACAAATCCCACCAAAGTCATTAAAAGGTACGATCTTTTTCAGTTTGAAGAAGATGCCACAACCACACCGTGGCATGTGACCTCTTCTCTTAACCTAGCACTTGCTACTCGTCCACTTCCTAAATTCAAAGTGCATCTCCCTAGGTTCTCGAGAAATAAAACTATCACTACAAATGTACAACTGGTGGCATTTTCTAATGCTTTTCACAATATAGGATCCAATGACAACGATACTTTCATGCACTTATTTGTCAATTCCTTGGAAGGGAAGGCTGTGGCTGATTTCTTTGACCTTCCTCCTAAGATTTTGTCTACTTGGGAGGAGTTAGTTTGTTGGTTCAGATCCACCTATGGGCAATCTAAGACCCCAACTGAGAAGTTATGTGAGTACAATAACATCGCCTATAAGGATGGTGATACCATCAAGTCTTTCAACTTGCATTTCACTAAGTTATACAATAAAATCCATGAACTCATTCGACCTCAGAACCAAGCCACTTTCATGCATTATTATAATGCATTACCTTCCCCCTATCATCATAGGATTGAGGAAAAATCCATTGATAATCTTGTTTCCACTTTGCATACTTGTTTAGAGTATGCAAAACAACTCGAAAGAACAGGTCTTCTCAGGGAGAATCGGTTAAATAGACAAACATGTCCACCCTCTTACAACTAGTACAATATATGAATAATCGTATGATAGTGCATGAGCGAAAGGGAAATGTCCCCCCTCTAACCTCTGAAGCTTCATCCTCTTTTGCACCCACCTTTAGGAATCCAATTGAAAATAAGTTTCATCCTAAAGCTATCTTGCCTCGAAGTTGGTGTAAATTTTGTGAGGAACACCGCGAGGAAGCCACATGTGAGGTAAGGAAGAGTGCCAGAGATAAGATCTTTGGTAAGAGACAAGAAACTACCACCATTGTCCTAGATTTTGCAGAGCCGGAAGATGTCATGATCATCAATACTAGGAACAAATCCTATGCTCCCAAAGGAAAATATGATCCTCCCTGAAATTATTCTAGCCCAATCTCATCTTCACCAGCTACTACGGTTCAGGTTCCTAAGGTTCCTGACAGTCAAGAAAAAACTCCCCCTCTCCCCTCTTCCAAATACAATATTCTAAATCAGTTGGCCAACATCAAAGCAGCTCACCCTTTTGGACATGGTTGTCATCCCTGAACAATAGAGACATCTGAAACAATTCATGGAAGGAAGGGCTTCCATTGTATCCAACCTCTCTGAAGAGGTGAATGAAGAGGATTCATCTGTAAATAAAGTAGGTGTACATAACTTTAGATACCCTGTAAAAAATCTCCATTTTTTTTTTATTTCTGTAAAGATTATGGATAAAATCACCCATTGTTGCCTCATTGATGGCGGTTCGAGCCCAAGTGTGATGTCGAAGATTATTATGGAAGTGCTAGGCTTGTCTTGTACAAACGAAAACACCAAAAGCATGCTCTCCTATAATAGTCTACAACAAACGACCATAGGTGAGATTAAAGATATGACCTTAGTTTTGTGCGCACACCTTGAAATAAAGACAACCCTTAGTATTCAAGTAATTGATATGCCAATAAGCAATTACTCAATCATCTTGGGAAGAGATTGGCAAGATTTAACAGGTGGATACCTCTCACTCAATAGAACACATTTTTCTGTTACTCGGAATGGTAAAAACATTATAGTCCTTAGAGAGGGAAGGATTTCACCTTACATAGAGAGTGTCCCACAACCTAATGTAAACTATATCAAAGAGGACCTAGGAGTGTATTCCATCTTTTTTGAGGAGGATAACATTCCCTTGGAACAAATTGATTTAGATGATGGCATGTGGCACATGCACTTTGATGGTTCATGCTCTAATGAAGGTAATAGAGCTGGCATTGTCTTGATTTCTCCTATAGTAAAAATCCATAACTTTTCTTATAGGTTGCAGTTTGCTTGCACAAACAATGTGATTGAATTCGAAGCTTTATTATTAGGCATTGAAAACACCTATAATCTTAGTTGTGGTCACCTTTCAGTTTTTGGGGATTCCAAGCTTGTTGAGAACCTTGTATGTAAAATTTACTCTCCTAGCAACAAGTTGATGAAACGATACACCCAAAATGTTTGGGCGCTTATCTCAAACCTATTATCTTTCAAAATCACTCATGTTAAGAGGGAATTAAACTCCATGGCTGATCGGTTAGCTGTTTTTGCAGCCTCTCCTACTCGACAACTTCTATCGCATAGGCCTAATTGTACTTTTCAATCTCTGTATCATCCACACATCCCTGACAATATAGAATCTTGGCAGGTCTTCCCTAACGATGAAATCATTTGTGCTTTCTTTCAAAATGAACCTTTTAAGCCCAAGGAAATTATATCCATAGAAGATGAAAAGATTCCTAAAGGCTCGACTCCCCTAGAAAATTCATTTTCATCAAGTGATGTAGGAAATAAAGAGAAACAGAAAAAAGAGGAGTCAAAAAGGAAGGTGGGTGAAACCATCTCCTTGAACATTGGGACACCCGAGTTTCCAAATAATGTTGAAGTATTTGTCCAATGTTCTGATGAAGATAAGATGAAGTTTGCCAAGTTACTTGGCTAATTTCAATATGTTTTTGCTTGGTCTTACAAGGATCTTCGTGGTTTTGATCCTGGTCTTATACAACATGCCATCCCCATCAAGGAAGGCATAAATCCAGTTAGGCAAAAACAAAGACTTGTCAACCCTGCATTGGAAGAAACTATTCGAGGGGAGTTGGGAAAATCCTTGAAGGCTGGAATCGCCTTCCCGGTCAGGTACCCTAAATGGGTTTCCAAATTGGTACCTATTCCAAAGGTCACTGATCATATTATCTTCTACATTAATGTTTTCACATTCAATCAGGATTTTATTAAAAATCCCTCCCCCCCCCCCAAATATGGAAATGATTCTGCAACAAGTTGTAAGGTCACAGATGAGGCGCTTACTTGACAACTTTTTGGGTTACAATCAAATCAAGGTAAAAGGGGAAGATGATTACAAAATGACCTTTATCACTGATTGAGGTACTGTGACTCATGAACGTATTCTTTCTGGCTTACCTGATGTAAGTACCACTTTTAAAGGATCTATGCAAATAACTTTCAACGATTTGATCGATAAGATTAAGCATGTTTACTTGATGATCGAATCATACACTCTGAAGGACTATCGGTTGTCTCAAAGTTTCAAAAACTATGGTTGGGTCCTTTAAAAATGGCTTATGTCCTAGGTACTAACTCTTACATCCTAAAATATTTACAGGAGTGATTATTCTCCTACAACACTAATAGTTCCCCTTAAAACATTACCTGGAACCAACTTGAAAAGTTTTAATGTTGTTTGGGTTTTCTGTATATTAGTAGTCTAGCTCTGCTTTCATTTTTTCCACTATTTTCATTTCTTCTTTACAGTAGTTTGATTTATGCTTTATGTTTTTAACAATTTCTTGTTGCTTTTACATTTCTATCATTTTATTTCTCTTGTTTTAAACTTTGCAATTTTAATTTTGCCATGATTTTTATTGCTTTTTCGTCTTTTAGTTGATTTTGGTCAAGAATAAGATGTTGGATCAGTCCTGCCATAGTGACACTCCTGCAAGATATTGTTAGTCAATAACAATCAAGCTTACATAGTTGTTATGATGTCCCCCCTAAAAGCAATTGAATTTGTTATCTGTTTTCACTGTTGTCTTAAAAAGAAATTGGTTATCTCTCACTTCTGCTTTCCATTTATTCATCCATTTGAAAATTTAAAAGAGCAAGTCCATAATTTTTCTCCTTGAAGTAAAGAGTAAATTCCGGTCAAGCAATTATGCATACAGGGATGAACCCCCTCATACTTAACATTTTTCATGAGTTATTCCCAAATTCCCGGTCATTTTTCCATTAAATCTGCTCACTTCCCCCTGTTGCATAATCTTCCTGGTTATATCTTCTTGACTTGATGTTCTTGGTCTGTGAAACCATGACTTCTGAGTTCTAAATCTATTGAAAACAAATTTCCCTGTGAAGTCGCCAGTTTGTTGACGATAAAAATCGCAACGACGATTTTGCCCACAAAGTATTGCTAAAGTCTATTATTATAAGCTAACGATATATATAATACTAGTAGGTGGGACCCCCTTGTAGTTTGGAGGATCAAATATGGGTCTTATTTGATGTTTATGCTGTTGTTAGACAGTGATTACAAGTTTGAGCATGATTGATGTTCAAATGTTGGTTCTATTTGCAACAAATGGACGATGGATAATTCATGATATGTGTGGGTTTCATGTCATGAGGGCTTATGTGAACTGTTATTTCCATGCTAATTACACCATGATCTATTACATATTACACTTGCACAAAACATATGTTACTCATGAAAAAAGATAAAAGGAATATGGAATAAATCTAGAGGAGCTATCCTATACTATGTTATGCTACATTATATACAAATGAAATTAAAGGGATTATTGTTAGTCCTAGCTAACGAAGTTAGTGGCTATACGATTTATTGAGTTATATGAAAGCACATTTGATATGCGTTATGGTATGGTTGGAAATGGTTAAATGTGATATGGGTGGCAAATTTGGCAAGTAATGGATGTTAGTTTCGATGCATAGATTAATTGAATGGATTAATGGATGGTTGGCTAGCATGTACTAAGTGATTTAATGAGTAAAGGATGGAAGCGATGTGCATTTACTGCACGTCACTCCATACCTCTCCCATTGGTCATCACCCTAGCTTGGCTATGATTCAATTGTTGTTCGATGTGGTTAAGCTCCAATTTTTAGGCAAGGGAAGAACTTCTCGACCAAGCTCGCGTTTTTAAGGATTTTTGGTTACAGGTATGTCTTTTTTGCCATCCATGAACCCACTCTGGTTATGAAATAGATATTGGCTCGGTGATGTATGGGTCTGTTCTTTTCTTGAGACTGGAAACTATGTAAACTTGTGATATTTATTTGGAATGGATTGTTGTGTGGTTTTCGTTGCAACTGGAAAATGATGGTCGAAGTCACAGTTTCATTGATTACTCTGAGTGGTATAAGCCATGAAGGCTCTTTGTTGTCCTTATGAGTTTTTTTTGGAGGGTTCATTCGGTCCAGACTTGTCGGTCATATCCAGACAATTCTTTTCACTGTGCCCGGTCATATTTGTTGGTATGGGGTTGTTGGGTTTGATTTCAAATAACCTTGTGTCACTTCATATCGTTTCACCTGGGTATGGGCTCATTTATACTATTGGTGTCTGCGTAGTTGGTTATGATGGATATTATGCCAAGGGGATTTATTTGGGGTTGATTGTTATGTCATGGATATGTTTTTATATTAGCATTACTTAGGTTGATTGGGGAAAGCCGCGAGGGTTATGCCATGCATTTTCTCGGTGTTATTTATTGGCCCATGAGGAACCTTTGCTCGTTTGTTCGTAATCTCTCCTGCCTGGTGAACTGTCACCTTGTCTTGCAAAGCTATTGGTGATATGGCCTGTGTGTCCACCATGTTGTCTCAAACTTTTCTCACCTTTTGTTGGTTGTCGATTCCAGTCTCCCTGTGTTGGTTCCATAGACTGAACCCTTGATTATTCGAAGCCCATTTTTAATAAATGGAGCCAGTTATATCTTGTTAGGTATATTGTTGACTGTTGTGAGTTGTTGGAGTATCGTTGACAATGGTTGATTGTTGTCTTGTCTCTGTTAATAGCGTTGACAGTGGTTTTGATTTTTTTTGGTATCTAGTCACTGCATTATTTATTATAACAATCAAATCGATAGCTCAACATGGTTAATTGGTTGATTCTGTTATCACTCCGTAAACTTTGTCCAGCTGAATAGATAAGCAACATAGGTAACTTTTTCAACCAGCTTTAGAGCTGAGGCACTAGCCTTCTCAACTCAAAGAGGGCTCTCTCGTGTCACTTGATATCGCTATGGAAATCGGTGGCTAGATTCGGTTTGTGTTGGGTGCTTTTAATAAAATGACTGGAAAAAAGAAGATAACATTTGGGCTATGGGGTTTGAAATAAATAGAACACATTATCAAACATGAGAACTATTCAAAGGAAAAGGCTAAATTAGGCAGTCAGTCTGCCTTTATATCTGAAAATTTTGCATGACATTAGAGGAAAAAGAAACACATAACTACATCAGAGAATTGCATAAATGAATTCTGAATAAGTTAAGAAGAGAGAAACATAGTCTAAGTTGCTAAGCCAATAGAATTAAATAATGAATTTTGGGCTTCTAAATCTCCAATTTAGACAAAAGGAAATGTAAATGAATTATATGCTTATAGGGAATACGTACTATGAAGGGAAACCAAGACTCATATAACTGCCAATCAAAATATTTTCATAAACAATCCAAAATCTACCTCTGCATTTATATATTCATACTAGCCCCAAAATTTTACAAAATTCTTCCTGCACAGAGGGTAGGCTCCTCTTTCTCCATGCCTTTCTATATCCTCGAGATAATATATATAGAGGAATTTATTGTGGAATTCAAAATGTTCATACTTCTCGTAATTCTAAAATTACAGATGAGTTACGAGGAATGATTTATAATAACCGTTATCCTATTTTAAAGGGACCGTTAGGAACAACGTCATCATATCTAGGCCCTTTTCTTCAACCGCCATCTGTCGAAAACATGCTGAGATGTACTTATTCCAATTTGAAAATTTATTTTAGTTCAAGGATCTCCTTCTTCAGACTGACCAACTAGGCCGGTTGATTCTCCCCAATGCTTTTAGTCGTTTCGGCCATGTTTTTTGTCTTCTGTCGTTTACTCCGTTTATTTTTCATAGCTGGACCATTGATGATTAGGTCCTTCATGATGGGATTTAGCCTAAATTCTAATCCTGGGTCTATAGAAGGTTCTGTATGGAATTTAGTTGCTAATATACTTGCAATTTCCCTTTCCATCTTACCAGTAGATAAACCCACCATGTTACTTGAATGACCTGTTTGACTGGATATGGCTTGATTGGTCTTGTACATGTATTCCAGTATCATGGAAACCAAGATGTCCCTTTCAAAAATTCGAGAGTCAATCTTATGGATGAGATGGTACCCTCATATTCGAGAATCGATAGTTATAGAGTTCCAATCATGAATCACTGACAGAGTCACTTACATGTACGTTGGTTTACCATGCTTGGCTAATCCATTTCAAATGATTAGCTTTCGAGTTCATTATATGGCAGAGTTCACCTGACATCATACGGTTGTGAAGTACGGAACGAGTGAAGCGGGGTGATTATGACTAGTCGTCACCCACCCCATGAGTGATTGATTTGACATATTGAAACATGTGACATCGGGGCTTTGGAAAAAGTGCTTTCAGGCAAACTGAATTTTGCCCTGATGTATCTCTCGAGGCGTTGGACGTCCATTTTAAAAACCACAATGGTTTTCCCCGGTCCACCCTTACATGATTAAGTCTCGTGCAAGTTCACCACCCGATATGACCTCCAGCCATTGATCTAGGCCATTTTACAATCGATGATCTGTCGAGTTATGCCTTTTGCGCCTCCGCTATATTTTTTTGTATGCCGCCAAATACGTCCTGGTCCTTTAAATTATCCATTTTCCAAACTATCACGCTTCCACGATGATGTAGCTCTTGCTAAATTTCTAAGACTTGGATCCTGTCTAAAAATTGTTATGGTGATAACATAGGCTCCAACTGGGGATGTTATCCTCCCTGTGAGGTAGCAAAGAAATCGTAGACCCAGTGTATGATCCATTGGAATGATCCCAAAACAAATGTGTGTACCCTTCTCCTACCATATCACTAGTGTCTGTTGAATCCCAAAGTCTGCACGCTACTCTCAACTGGATACTGAACACTGGATATACTACTGAAATTGACTGTACACAATACTGGAAATATAAACTAAAAAATTCTTGTCCAAAAAGATTATTCGTACATTCCTACCTACCCTAAAAAGATGAAACAAATACTCAATCAAGTGATGCTAAAGTGCCAATGCAACCAATCAAGCAATTGGCTTCCTAATATTTCTTTGCTCACATCTTTCTTAAGAAGGCAGACAAATGTAAAAGATGGCAGCTGAAAAACAAAATTTGAATCCAAAATCTGGGTTTATGAATGAAAAAAAATCCTTCTTCACTGATGACTGTAATAGGATGGCCACTAGATCTTGAAAACCATGAAAAATCATTTCTTCTTGGTGAGCAAAAACAAAAATACAAGACTCTTTTGTAAGTGTTTGTTGTTCTTGCTTTATTTCTTTTGTTTTGAGAACATTTTCAAATGAAATGGAAGCAATGGGTTTGTTTACTTCTCCATGCATCTCAAGAAAAACATTCATACATTCTTCAAATATGACAACCATATTATGTGCATCAAGGCTATCCTTTTGTTCATCAAACAATTCTGATTTGGTTTCATTAAACTTCTAGAAATTTGTTTGAGGGTTGCAATTTTGAATTTCAAATGAATTAATAGAAATAAGTTCTTGCTCATAATATTCTTGCAAATGAGAAAAGATGACATCATGAACTATTTCACAGTCTAGATTCCTCATGGATGTATTTTCAAAATCCTCGCATGTGTCTATGTTGTTTAGAAATTGAACCAGTGCATCATTCTCACTAGAAGAAAGGTAACCTTGAAATACCTTGTCTTGCTGGTATATTGTTGAACATCTGCATTAGTTCTGGGAGAAAGGAAAATACCTTTGATAAAAATTTATTGTTCGGCTTCTTCTTTAATCTGATGACTAAGCACAGATTGGAATTCTGAATTGAAATAACCTTCCAAGTAATGATCGTGCAATTCATGTGAGTGTAGTTGGTGTTCTTAAATGATGACAACCTTTTCATTTAAAACAATTCTACTAAGAATATAGTCAGAACTCCCTATTTTTTCTGAAATTTCATGATTTTATATTAACCATTCAAAGGAAGAATAACATAAGGGGAGACAGTTTTTATCTATAAGCCCACTACTTTCTTCACTTTCAATGCCATGCTTGGACGTTCTCTGATTTGAAACGCTACAGAAATTTTGTTTTAATAATTCGAATGAGGGAAAACATAATGGAAAGGTTCTGTTACCTGATTCAAAACCTTCTTCATTTTTTTTAGTATCATCATAGGTACATTTTTCCATCTCTTCGGGTTTCTGGACATGCTCACTTTTCGCTTTGTCTTCGACCAACGACTGTATATCTGAATTTACAAGTTCCTCAAAAAAAAGAATAGGGTGATCAAGCGTCTGAGAAGAGTACTCCAATATCTTGTCAATCTGTTTCGTTGGTTTGGTGTGACTTTGCATCAACACAAATTTGTTTGCCTCAACAATAATCTGAGAATTCTCTTTCAACAATTTGAATGTAGTAAAGCACAAGGGTAGAGAATTCTCTTCATCTGATCTAATATTTTGCTCCTCACTATACCGCTGAAAAAGAAAGTCTTCAATATCACAATTGTCTTCACACTTGTCATATACAGGTAGATCACTGACATATGCAAGGTCATCTAACAAGAAAAAAATTGGAACATCAACTTGTTCTTCGACAAACTGATTTGTACACTCATCCTCTTGATTATCTATAAATGAATACATGAAACAATCATCCCCTTGCTTATCATGGGATGGATCAGAAGCTAAATCAACACCTTCTCTTTCAACAAGTGGGACATAATTTTTTGCAACATCATTGGTATTGGGAAATTCAATAGGGCCTATGACATGGTCAACTATATGATCAAGTTTCCAATCAACCATTTTCTGTTCATATTCTCTTTTATTTTCTTTAGCATCTAACTCCTCATTTTGGATCTGTTTACATGCTTGGATGTTGTGTTGAATATCCTGAGCATCATTAAACATTTGTTGTAAGGACTTAGGTCTTCTTTCCATCAGGAGGAAAGACAAATCCGGACGAAGAGTAGTTGCATAATGGAGCACAGCGGCAGCTTCAGTGGGTTGAATTCCTTTGGAAAAATTGTAATAGACATTGGAAAACCTTCTACTGAATATAGAAATAGTTTCATTGCTCTGCTTTTTTAAGGCATAGAACTCTATAAGTTGTAGATCCAAATATTTCTTCCTGCACCAAAACTTTAAAAAGACATCCTTCAATTCCTCCCATGAGCTAATTGTCTCTGGCTACAAACATTTAAACTAGTCTTTGGTGTCTCCTTTCAAGGATTGAGAGAAGGCCCTCATACAAACATCATCATGGTCAATCTCAAACAAATCTATAAAATTCTCAAACCCTTGGATGTGCTTTTCAGCTGAGATGGTATCAAGTTCCCCATCAAACATAGGCAGGTACTCATAGTGTTTTTGAGGAAAATCATGAAGGATGTGGGGTAACTTTAAGGGTCTGTATCTATGTTGGGTTCTGGAGGACGTTGGACTAGGAACATGGGAAGAGATAACGACCTTGGCTTTATGAGGTTTATCGACTTGGTCATGGTCATCACATGGCCCAATTGTAAAACTCTTATCAAAATCAGTGATACAGTGGGGATATGCATGTGTAAATTTAAGAGGAGGATAAATGATTGCAAGTTTTTCAAGATTGTCATCCAAATGCATTAGGTAAAGAAAAACTTGCTTGGCATGCTCAAGAAAGGAAAAGAAGTAACTTATAACAAATAGTAAAATTATTTGGAAGAGATCCCATTTTGAGTACCTGTTTTCCTCCATGATACCTTCCCACTCCCCTGTCAAGGGATCTCATCTTCTAGTGAAGCCTCTGAATTATATTTGAAGCTTGAGTGGATTCGCCAATAATGTTTTGGAAGCTGGATTCTGCATTGAGAGTGGAGTTGCCAATAATGTTTTGGAAGCTGGATTCTGCATTGAGAGTGGAGTCGTCAATAATGTTTGAATTTATGGATTCTTCTATCAGTGGAATCACCTTCAAACTAATTTTTTGATATGTGGAGTCGCCAGAGAAGGAATACAACCAATATGTGCCCAAGTGTCTATTGCTCTCAGACCTTAGAACTCAACCATGTTGTTCTTTCCCATGGAAAATTTTTCAATTTCATCCCCGACAACGGCGCCAAAATGTTAGCACTCCGTAAATTTCGTCCGGAGGAATAGACAAATGACAAAGGTAAAACTTTCAACCAGCTTTAGATCTGAGGCACTAGCCTGCTCAAATCAGAGAGGGCTCTCTCATTTCACTTGATATCGCTATGGAAATCGGTGGCTAGATTCGGTTTGTGTTGGGTTTTTTTAATAAAATGACCGGAAAAAAGAAGATAACATTTGGGCTATGGGGTCTGAAATAAATAGAACACATTATCAAACCTGAGAACTATTCAGGGGAAAAGGCTAAATCAAGCAGTGAGTCTGAGTTTATATCTGAAAATTTTGCATATTGTTGTTGTAGGTTGATAGGTGAATATTTCTTACCATCACCAAATAATTTACCTCGCACATACCAAGAATTATTAGCCATTCTAAAAGAAATTGGAATGGAATATCAGGCTATTGATGCATGCCCCAATGATCACATAATATATTATGGACAATATGCATCTGAATCGAATTGCCTTTAATGCCAAATAAGTAGATATCGAACTGATTAGTTAAAAAAACAAGTGCCTCACAAGGTTCTTCGTTATATTCCCATAATTCCACGCCTGCAACGACTATTTAGATGTCAGAACATAGCACAGTTTATGGATTACCATGCATGGAATAGAAGTGAAGATGATGTTATTTGAATGCCTGCAGATGGTTCTTTATATAAAAATATCGAAGAAAGATAGCCAATTGTTAAAGAAGAACCTCGTAATGTTAGGATTTCATTGGCAGCTGATGGTGTAAATCCATTTGGAGAGCTCAGGTCTATCTACTCGGTGTGGCCTGTTTTTGTTATAAACAATAACCTTCCTCTCTAGATGTCAATAAAGAGAGAGCACACAATGTTGGCAATGATTATTCCAGGTATATTTTTATAACGATATTGTTTTTTTAATGTTTAACATTTCATTTGTCTTGTTCATTGCACAATTTCATATATGTATACAAGGTGTAGTAATTATGTGTATTTTTTAACCATTTAGGTAAGTACCTAGTGAAAGATATGAATGTATATATTGAGCCTCTTGTTGATGAGTTGTTAAAGTTATGGGACGACATCACTATGTACGACATCTCTAGACCAATAGGTCAAAGAGGATTTCAATTCCATGGGATTCTTACATGGACAATTCACGATGCACCAAGACTAACACATTTTTGTGGTATGTAACACACTATTGCACTTAAATAAGTTAGATGTCGATGATATTATAATGTTTATTTTTTAAATAATTGCTTGTTATATAACTAATGCTGCCATTGATGCGTATATTCTAGGTCTTCAAACAAAGGGTAAATTTGAATGTCTAGTTTGTGGTCCTAGGATGAGATCTCGTCGTTCAAGAAGTTTAGGAAAGGAGGTGGTTGATGAATATAGGCACTTTCTCCCTAAGAACCATAGGTATCAAAATACTGATAAACATCTTTTCAATGGTAAAGAGGAGAGTGGGATAAAACCACGAAGAATGACACCACACCTATGGAAGTTGGAATATAACAAATCAAATCGTCAATGTAAGTCAATCTTCATCATCATATGCAATATATTACATTTTTTAATTGTGTTGAATTCTCATGTCTACTGTGTATAATCTAACAATTGTTGTGTTAATTTCATTTATGTAACATATAGTTGGTCGTCAAGGCATTAATCTGCTTCCACGAGGAATGAAAAGTTTCCCCAAACAATTCAGTAGGTTGCCCTACTATGAGCAACTAGAAATAACTCATTTGTTTGACACAATTCATATAAGGAAGAATGTAATAGAAATGTTGTGGATAATCTTAGATGGAAAGCGTGACAAAGAAAAAATTTCTAAAATTTGTAGTGACATTCAAGAAGCCAATCATGCAATGCTAAATATTATTGATTTAAATAAGGCTAATGGAGTCAATCAAAATAGCCTCCCATGGTTAATTAAAGAAGATGAAAGCAATGTTGTAAAAGAGCTCATTCAAAAAATTAGATTTCCAACATGATTTGCTTCAAACATCAAGAACATATTAACAAAGAAAGGTGAATTTGGCGGGTTAAAAACTCATGATTGGCGTACCTTCATCAAGGTAATTTTTTTCGTATATTTGTTATGTATTGGTAAGAATCGATGTAATATTTTTAAATTTTGTAAATATATTGTTAATATGAAATCGGAAATTTATTAATGTGCCATTGTTTTGTTACAATATGTGCTACCTCTATCTTTTCCCGACAACTTTGACAACAACGTAAAACAAGTTATATATGACCTTGGAAAATACATGAGGTAAATAACGATAGATGAATTACATATTATTATTTATATGTAATAAAAATCTTGTAGAAGTTGTTGATGACATGTGTTTTACTTGTAATATTCATGTATACAATATTGTCTTTGTTGAAACCTATTTTGTTCTCGTAACATTTGTAGGTGGTTGTCATCTAAAGAAATCCATAAGGAAGATATAAAATATTGGAAGAGAGAAATTCGTCGTTTAATGTGTGCAATGAAAAAGTATCTACCTCCAACATTTTTCAATGCGCAAGAACACTACCTCATACACCAAGTCGAGAAGATTGAATTGTGTGGACCTGTACACACAAGGTTAATGTGGATGGTGGAGAGACACTTGAAGTCATTGAAGGCTTTAGTTAGACAAAGAGCACGTCCCAAGGGTTCTATGGTGGAGGGGTATATGGTATATCAAACGTTAGTGTATATTAGCGATTATCTTCTTGATTTAGGGAGGAAAATTAATATACATTGCATTTGGGGTGTCAATAACGTCAAAATATCTGAAGTGGAGGTCTTGGTCAGGAATGGTAAAATGAGGAAAGTGAAAGATATTATATTATTTGATTTTTATCTATATTGGATTTCTTCAATTTATATTATACCTCCATCAATTATTATTATTCATTATTCTTACTAATTTATATTTTTTTTATTGCAGCTGGTCGAGTGTGGGATGCACTACATTTATACATTGCTAACAATCTTGATTGGATGAAGCTATGGATAGAACAATGTGAACAACATGATGGTAGGTTATCATGGGAAGGGGTGGATACATTAATTAAAAGAGCTCATTGTAATGAAGATCGCAATATGACACAGAGGGAGATTGATTTAGCATATGGTTTAAAAGATAAACAGGTAAGCATATAAAATTTTACCCGCACTTTCTGTTATTATACAAAATGTTAATGTATTATTTTTTAATATTTATTAAGTTTAAATACGTTTATTAATTATTAATTTATTTTGTACTTGTTGGGAATATTACAGTTGAAGCACCACAAAGCTATGTGGTATATTGGTCAAAAATTTCACATCAAAAGGGTGGATGACACGAAGAAAACCGTTGATTCAGGGATAACTACAATGTTTCAAGTCACTAATGTTTCTTCTAGAAGTGAAAAACATCCAAGACTAACAGAAAATAGATATTATGTATATTTGGATGATATAATCGAGTGTGACTTCAAATCCTTCAAGATAATTCTGTTTGAGGTCAAATGGTATCGTTTACGGATAAACGAACGTGATCCCGAAAGAACTATAATTCAGCATGACAATGGTTTTACCATGGTTAATACAAGGACATTTGAACCGGGTCTAGAAAGTTATGTTCTTCCCAGCCAATGTGAGCAAGTATTCTATTGCGAGGTTCCCGATAAACCAGGTTGGTCGTTTGTTGTTAGATATGATCCAAGAGGAAGGCCTGTAAAGTATAATGTATCAGAAGAAGATGATATTAAAGAACTAGAAGGTGATACAGAGGAACATGAGGAGGTAGACCATGTATCGTCAGATATGGACAATCCATTCGACAATGATTCTAAAATACCAGATGCTGATACAGAATATGATGAGTTGGATGAAGAAGAAGATCAATGATATTCCTACATGTGGTGAGTGATTTTTACTATAGATATCTTATGTTTTTTTTCTTTCATGTAATCTTAGTGTCATTTTTAGTTATAGATGTTGAATCTAGATAGATTGGGAATTGGGGAAATGACAATGTTTATGATGAAGATGATATTGACGATGTTGAGTTTGATGAAGAAGAAGATGAATGATATATAGAGGTATGTGTTTTATATGATGATCTTTATATGTTTTTATTTTGTATAATATAGTATTTTACATGTTCTCTATTATTTCAAATTGGGTATGGGGAAATTGAGAGTGATGTGAAGGGGCGGGGGGGTGGGGGGGGAGAGGGGGGGCATAATTAGAGCTTCCACCTTCACATGGTTTCCGCTGTTTAGTAGAGAGTATCTCTTGGAAACATAATAAAAAAGTGCAATCAAGTGAACATAATCCTTAGAACCATAAACCATAATTTAGTGGAGTCATCGAAAGTTGCCCCTAGTCTTAGTCGTCACCCTTCATAACAGTTGTTACACAATGATCATTATATCAAAAGGTTGGAGGCATGTGGTCATTGGGACCATGAGGCTTTATAACCCTATAGTAACAAGAGACATTAATTGAACTTTGACTAGATTGAAAGGTGCATGCAATTGGAAAAACTAACAACCCAAAACTAAAAGGGATCAATAAACGGACTGTCAATGACCTGTGAATGGGGCCAACATTGAAATTTTTTCAAACTGTTTTTGAATGCATTGAAATTTGACATGGATAGAATATTCGCATGCCTTAACGATATGGGAGGGTTTCTAGACTCAAATTTGACTCGCACACCCACTTTCTTCCATCATCAATTCATCATGTAAAACATAAACTCTAATTTAGTGGAGTATTTGATTTGTTCCCAGTGAATGGATGTGTTGTTGTTGACATGGAATGGGACAACATATGTACTTTCTTAATTTTCTTCATTCACTTGATGTGGGCCTGGTCACGGGAAAACAAGCTTGCAGGTGATCTAAGTTACCTTTTCTATGTATCGAAATTCCTTGCTTTGTTAACCATATGCTCATTAGGCGAGAAGTTTTTGCTTACAACAGTCATTTAGTGCCTACCTGTCATGGGTTGGTCTAGTTAACACCTCTTTTTTTCATTTGGTGTCAATGCTGAACCTTTCTTTTATTCCCAAGAGGCCCATTAGCCCCACCATAACTTTCATTTCAAAATGGTATGCTTCCTTCTCATCTATTTTTTAGTTATTTCCCTATCGGATCTTATTATCTTATTATCATATGTTCACAATTTATAGAATTAAAACAAGAGTTCTTAGGAAAGTCTTAGGTCTTTGAGGAAAATACATTAATAATACATGGAAATAGGATGGGGAAAAATGGTAATCTAGGGGTCCATCATATTATTATATAAATCAAGGTATTACTCACATTTGATATGTAAAGAAAAAATATAAGTGTTCCACATTTTTCTCTAGTGCCTCAAAGAGATTATACAAAATACAAGGAGGGAAACAATTGGCCTAATCCCATCATGGGATTGTAAAACTACTCATTTGTGATCAATTATAAAGACACTCACACACGGTTTCATGATATAGAATCCTATTACTAAGTGATGAATAGTTGACAACCCTATAAATTATTAGAGATGTGGACACACACCCTACATTAAAGATAAGAAAGAAAAATGAGTGTGGACAAGGTTGGCACTAGCACTAAAAAGAAGAGAACAATAGTGAAGAGAATAGAGTAGGGAGAACATGGGACTCAATGGGAACCAAGATATTCAAGCATCTTATGCCATTGATATTATATTACTAAGGTAAATATATACTAAGGTAAATTACTTGATAAGGGATAAAATAGTACACATAGTATGAAAAATACCATCAATACTATCTCCTTAACCCCATCTCATCGAATATTTCTTTGGTAAATGAGAAACCACGTGGTTTCTCATTTACCAAAGAAATATTCGATGAGATGGGGTTAAGGAGATAGTATTGATGGTATTTTTCATACTATGTGTACTATTTTATCCCTTAGCAAGTCTATATGATAGTGGCACAAAATAAMTTTCATTCTACTTTGTAATTATAKSGTTTTCTCTTCTAGTCTCTCTTCAWGTCCTAATTTTCTTCCTTTMTTTCTTAGTTTASTAGAGTAAAAAATATTTTCTTGTTATTTTCCACTAACACACCAATCTGCTAGTAGAAATATTTTCTTGTTATTTTCCACTAACACACCAATCTGCTAGTAGTTATTGATAATTGTATTATGATCATTGATTTATAAAAAATCATGTTTCTTTAAAAGAGACAATGGATGCATTTGTGACAAATAAGAAAAAGGATATGCAAGGAGAATAAGAAAAAGAAGGTGGTCAAAGACAATGCAGTCTGGGAAGAGGAAGATGAAGGAATATAATAAGGTGGAGGTAATGGAATAACAAGGGAGTGTTTTGTAAAATGTCAACATAATTCTAGATAGGGAGAGATCTTGGTAACCACTTAATTATTTTAAGAAGACTTGCAAGCACAAATTGGAAAGCTTGCTCATGAACAAGGAAGAATTGAGGAGACCAAACAAATTTTGGATTTCCCATTTCCTACTTAGATGTCGACCATATTTTTGTTCCTATCAAAATATGACACACAAACAAATTAGATATCAATGATTTAGTTCTTATTAGGAAATCTATAATCAATTATCATATTCAAGATACTTACAAATGTTGCAATTAGTGTTTGTATTCCTTTATTCCCACTATTATGAGTGGCATGCCTCTTTTCTAGCCTTGTCTTTCGACCCTTATCATATAACATATATTAATTTAGTTTAATTACACATACATAAAATTTTAATATTTATTAAGAAAATTTAAATGATGTTTTATGGAAAATTCAATACTTGGGTGCTCTCCTTACTAAGATTTCTTTGAGCTCCCAATTTCTCAACAATTTAACCGATTTTTTCCATACCTCGACCAATGTGTCCATTGGCCTTCGTGTTAGGCTTTGATCCTTATGATTTTTAATTTTATTTATATTTTTTTACCTTGATTGCATCAAAATCCTTTGCAATTTTACCATTTTAACCAACCAACCCTCACTACAATTTAAATTTCACATCTTGTACAACCATATTTTTCAAATATAATGAATCTTAGATAAGGAGAGATGTAGATGGTATCTAATTCATTGATGACAAGCTTCATTCAATCTAGTGATAAATACTTTCCCTACCTTTGTTCTTTGGATGTCCCTCGTAACAAGATCATATTCTATCATAGTACCATAAGTACCAATACATGATCCACATGCTAGTTATATCGAAGAGAAATGTTTGGTGCCAAGTGTTGTTACCACATTATATATATTAACAACCTATTCCCAAACATTACTTGTGAATCTTAATGATTTTCTCCTATATATTTTTCTTGACTGGGGAGTGCTTGGGGAATCAATTGATTCCCATGGTACTTGTTGTTCATTAGTTTCCAAGGTCTAATGAGTTTTAGATGAGAAATTTTTAAGGTATCTCGATATGGTTGTAGGGTTAATATTTTCCAATTTCCTAAATGCTTCCATCCCCAATATAGATGCAAACAATAATTTTGGATCAAAATCATTCCCCTATGAAATGTAAAATAGGGTTCTTATGGTCACCAACATGGTTATTGTAGGAAACTCTAATTTTACCCTAAGACCTAAGCAAAAGCACCTAAAATTAAATAAATTAATAATTATATATGTTTACCTTTTAACCATACCTTTTTTCCTCCACTACTAGCTTCTCCATCGCTTTCCATTGTTTAATGCTTGCTAGTATCTCTATTCGCAATTACCCTTAGGATAACAAAATGTTGTGGATTCACTACAAAAAATTCAAGGTTAGTCAAGTGCTAAGGTAATCCTTTTTATCTTCCTTGTATTCCTCTTCCTCCTTGATCTCCCCCAGTTTCCTTGTTATTGGTAATATTATGGGGAAAAAATCTCTCAAATGGCTAACAATTATATAGGAAGGATATAATAGTCTCTACCTCCTATAGTTGGATCCTCTCTCTAGTCCCAATATAGCTTGGTTGCTATACATGTTAGTCTCTATACCAATGGTCACAAGTTCTTCAGGTTCACACTTTCAACCCAAACTGTAGTCAATGTAGCACATAAGCATTATATTTGTGAAAATAACATTTGGGGCAATGGTATTTTTTATTTTTCATATTTCATACATCAATCGGTGATAAAGTTAGTGCAATTAACACTAACTTTAGCACCAAACCATATAATCGTACCTTAATTTTCACCGATTAAAGGAAAACTAATGTAATTGATTCAAGGCGCTAACTTTGGTTCTATGTGTGCCATGTATTGTGTTAATTTATGTTCAACTTAATAAGGTTGTGCACCTAAGGTGTGATAAGAGGTACTGAGTTAGGATACGAGGTAATGATTTAGGTTATAAGAGGTAATTAGTTAGGATATTTTAGGGTAATATATGATAGGTTAGGATAAGTTAGGTAAGTTTTGGCTAGGGAAGTCTAAGTTAGGGTAGGGTGGGTTATGTTAAGGTATGCTAGTGACTTCATCACTTCTCATGGTAGGTGTTTGGAAGCCTTTGATTCTACTCTTCACTCTCTTTTCTTGGTGGAAATAATGACCATTTAGAGGAAAGAGTTTGGAAGAGGTTTAGTCTAGGACTGTTTGAGCATGATTAATTTACCTTTTTGGCTAGAGTATTTTTATTTTATAAGACAAAAACATCAATAAAGACAATGACATTGTGATTATAACACACCTAAAACCAATTATTGCACCACATTAACACATAATGTTGTTTATGCTTGATTACTTGTTGTCTTACTTGATTTTTTTTAGACTTAAGTTATTAGGAATCCAAGGTGTTAATACGTAGGAATCATTGTGCCCCTTTGGAGACTTTTATATATATATATAAACAAAAACCACATTAAAAAAACCAAAACAAAAATTGCGCGCTCATATTTTTGAGCTGGCCTGAATAGTTGCACGTCTGCACACACAATGGAGGGTAGCAGGGGAGAAGGAGTGTAATGATCCCAAGCCATTATGCAAGGATCATCACTGTTTTGGTGTCTTTTCAAAACTTTTTCTGAGTGAGGTATTTCGTCAAACACTTTGCTGATCTACCTTTTAGATGTGTTTATATGTGTGTATGCAACAAATAACAGAAAGAGATAACCATGGAACATACCTCAACCATATGCAATAAGATAGACAAGCCAAAACATCTCA
>JASDQU011175127.1:0-23510 GCA_032191745.1 Picea mariana
GGTCATAGGGGGATTTGCTCCTACCATAGGGATATTGTGTGGAGGATAACTCGGAGGAGAAGGAGCTTGAAAAGGGGATACTGGGGATGAGCTTCTAAGGGGAGTGGGAAACAATAGGGGATTTAGGGAGAAGGCTAGTGAGCTTAAGTTGGCTGATGTTTCCCTTCGTGCAAAAGCAACAATAGTAACAAGAGGAGGAGCGGTAAAGCCAGGAGTGGGGAAATCTTCTGTGGTCCTGGGTCTATGCCAAGGTATCGCTTCAGGAGAAATGGGAGTGAAAAGGATTTCTCCCTCTAATCCCAGACCAGGGGGGGAAACCTCAACAGGAACACTCCCGAAATTCAGGAAATGGGAAACTTCAGAAAGCGGTCTGCTAGGAAACTGAGGAGGAGAAAATGGAGTTCTTACAGAAGGAGATGGCGGATTACCTGGCTTAGTGGCGATAGCTTCTCCTTCAGAAGCCTTTCCTTTTCCAAGGACCACCTCCCGATTAGTCTCGGGTGTAGCTAGAGGCAGCTGTGGATGGGACCACGTGTGCTTGCCTCTGAAAGCCATAATCGACACGACAGGTTTGCCACAGTGGAGTCATCACAATGGAGTCGCCAGGTGCACAGTAGCAATCTTTAAGGGCTCTGATGCCTAATGCACCTTCAGAATCAGAAGCTCGATGTTGTTCAATCCCAGGGAAGATTTTCAAATTCATCCCCAGCAACGGCGACGGAAGTCACTCCTGGATTGCGGCAGGAGCAGATCCTGACGCCCATCAGTTTATGTCATGATTTGTGTATGAAATGGGTGATTGAATGGAAGTAAAATTGGACGATATTGTTTCAACTCCGAAACTAGGCCGGGCATGCATGGTCAAGTGAGGTCTTAGATATACTCCAGATAGTGAGTTGTAGTAAGGATGACTAGGGGGAAGACTTGTATCAGAGAGATGCAAAGTTCTATTGTCAACATCAAGTTTCTAGCAGACTGTAGGAGAATGCATTTAAACGCGAGATCTTCTTACATTCAAATGCAGAAAACCAGAGACTACAATAGTGCCACAATAAATCTTTTATCATAACACAATTGTAATAATTCATGTGAATCAGTCAATCATGAACTCCCTTAGTATGAGATGAAAACTAGATGAAATAAGGAAACTGTCTTTCATTAAACAAGAAATCTTACATACAGATGCATAACCAGAGAACTAGAGTGCCTGTTAAAACATTACAATCGGGAGCTTCGCTCTACCATCAATCCCTTTAAAAAAATCAAAACTAAGAATATATACTCCTAAACATTTTCCCGACAGAGGCCTACTGGACTTTTGGGATGAGGAGTCTCTTCAATCAAATCTGGCCTACACTCCTCTGTCATACGCCACCTTAATTCTGCAGGGCTCGCGCCAGGGGGTAGTTGAGCCCTCAAAAGCTGAATTAGCATGCGTAGGGTTCCCTGGCGAGTCGAGGACTCGGCGTGGCTTCCATGAAAAGAACCAGTACAGAAAACCACCTCGGGCAGGCTTTCGGCTGGGACACCCATACTTTGCAATTAATGAGTGAGGGGAGGTTTCAACTACCCTCTTTCTTCTTCATTCATTCCCAGCAGGTATCGGGATCTATATTACGCCGAACCGGCATTTGGAGAACACAATTCCCCCTTCTGAAACTCAACTCGGCACTTTTGGCGTCCCCTTTGTATAGTCCTTTTTACTTTCTCAAGTGACCACGGGCCGTGACCCTACGTCTATCTTCTAGAGTGCTTTCGGTGTTTCGGGGTTCGTGGATATGAAGGAGCAAGTCTTCTTTCTTCGAAATCACGATGGGAGAAATGCTAGGAGAACCTAAGGGTCACCATGTGTCCCTCCACTGATCTGATAATTCTGAACTGATTCGGCAATACTGCAGGCCCAGGTCCGAGACATCTTCGATGCTTCGCACTTCGGGGATATGAGAGAGCCATTCCTTACGCTTTGAAATCATGATGGGAGAAATGCCAGGAGGACCTGATCGCACACCACATGTTCATCCATGATGAACAACTAATATCACTCTCGGTGCTTTGGGGCCCATCTCGTTGAATGATAAACATTAGCACCCCTCCTTTAGGCCTGTTCCTTTGTGACTAGGTGCCAAAACCATGAGCCTAATTCTGGGCGTTTTCGGTGTTTCGAGATTCGAGGTTTTGGGAGGTGCAAGGATGAGGTGCACTTACCCCTTGAACTTCCAAATTCTGACGTGACACAGATGTGCATCGCGCGCCTTTCAGATGAACGACCCAGATAGTATTCGCCTACCCCCATTTATAGGCTCGCTTGATGTGACCTGGTGCTAGGATCATGGGCTTGGCATCAAAGGTGCTTTCGGTGTTTCGTCGATTGGCAATTTCAGCTGTAAAGAATAGGAGTCTCCTCGTCTCCCGAAAAATCGATCTCTGATACGCTAATTGACTGCCACCTGTCTCAACTAGATGGGATGACCCAGATTTGCATTGAACTATTGGCGCTATCCTCCGTGCTAAATCCCAGGCAACTTGGCAGCCCCGAAATCCTGATGCACGTCGATTAGTTTTGTAGGTGGATATTGGCTGCTGACATCAAAACTTCGCCCGCTTGCTTGACTTGTGATCAGAAAAGAGATTCTCCCGCATTGCGTTGGGGCGCTTCCCGTGTAAGCTGTAGACTTGGGTATTTTTGAGCCCAAGACAAATAATGTCGCTAACAGGTTGAGCTTGTCATCAATGACAAACAAATTCTCTTCCTTCTATCTGCCCCTAATAAATATGCCAACAATCTCCCCATTTGGCATTGATGGAAACCTTGAAGATACTACTCATAGCATCCTTACCATTACACTTTCTCCCCCTTTGACATCAATGTCAAGGAAATAACATGCTTCCCCTGAGTTGTTGCAGTACATACTCCCCCTGTCAACTATGAGCAACTTAGAAATACAACAGATATTCAATAAGTACTCCCCCTGATCAGCTGAACATATTAGACAAAAGAATTTATAACCCCCAACTTTTGACGAAGACATCCAAAAGGGGTCACTGCTAACGGTTTAGTAAAGATATCGGCTATATGTTCTGTGGAAGGAATATAATTCACTTGAACAATTTTGTTTGTAACTTGTTCTCTGAGAAAATGGTATTTTATTGGTATGTGCTTAGATTTTGAATGAAGTACAGGATTCTTAGAGAGACTGATGCCACCGGTGTTATCACAATGAAGTGGAATGGGATCAGTGTAAGTTACCTTCAAATCTACAAGAGTTTGTATCATCCATAAAAAAAGTTTGCAGCAAGTAGTAGCAACAATGTATTCTACCTCTGTAGTTGATAATGAGATGGATCCTTTCTTTTTACTAAAACATGCTACTAATGAATCACCCAAGAAGAATGCTCCTCCACTGGTGCTTTTTCTCTCATCAACACAGTTTGCCCAATCGACATCTGAATAAGCAGTTAACTGAAAGTTCTAATTTCTAAGATACCACAGACCGTAATTCATTGTGCCCTTCAAGTACTTGAATATCCTTGTTACCGCTACTAGATGACTTTGTTTAGGAGTAGACTGATAGTGACCTTACCATTCCAACAGCTTGCATTTTATCAAGACGGGATGTTGTGATGTACAGAAGACTGCCTATCATTGATTGGTATTTCCTTTGATCAACATCGGGTGAAATATCATCTTTAATGAGCTTGTAACCAACCACCATACGTGTACTAACAGGAGAGGAATCCTCCATCTGAAATTTCTTCAACATCTCTTTCAAATATTTTTCTTGAGAGAGAAATATTCCTGCAAAACTTTGATTTACCTGTAAACCAAGAAAATATGACAGTTCTCCTATCATGAACTTCTCAAACTCTGTTTGCATAAAGTTAGCAAACCACTGGACAGATGATTCATTAGTACAACCAAAAATAATATCATCTACATAAACCAAAACAACTAGTAAATTATCACCTTCAAACTTAATGTAGAGATTGTTGTCAACAATACCTTTCTTGAACCCTTTGTCTTGTAAAAATTTTTCCAGTCTATAATACCAAGCTCATGGTGCTTGTTTCAGTCCATATAAGGCCTTCTTCATCTTGTAAACATAATTAGGATTATCTGTCAATGAGAATCCTTCAGGTTGCTCCATATATACTTCTTCCTCTAGATCTCCATTAAGAAATGTTGACTTAAGATCCATCTGATACACTTTAAAGTTCTTATGGCATGAACATGCAAGGAACATTCTGATGGATTCCAATCTTGCCACTGGTGCAAAGGTTTCATAAAAATATTAACCTTCAACTTGTGCATACCCTTTACAGACCAATCTGGCTTTATTTCTAACAACTTGTCCTTTTTCATTCATTTTATTCTTGAACAACCATTTGGAACCTATTACATTCTTATCTTCAAGTCTAGGAACAAGCTCCCAAGTATTGTTCTTCTCAATCTGATCGAGTTCTTCATTCATAACTCTAATCCAATCATCATGGTTGTTGTCTTCATCAAAAGTTTTAGGTTCAATCATAGATAGAAAAGCAATCTGAGATTGTTCTGAGACTTTAACTAATTTCCTTCTTGTCTAAACTCCTTTATTTATATCTCCAATTATCTAATTTTTAGGATGATTCTTTCTAACAATTCTGAGAGGTGGTTTTGTTTCCTTCTGTTGATTATGTCAGCCTAAGTATTTGCATCTTCATCTGATTTAGATTCTTCCCTTTCTGATCCTTGCACATGTTTATCTTCATCTTCAACTATATCTCATGTGCTTGGTTCAACACTAACATTTCTGACCGAGATTTCTTCATCAACTTTTCTATCTATACAATCAACCAGTTTATGTAGTCTATTATTGTAACATCTGTACCCTTTACTGTTTGTAGCATAACCCAAGAAGATACCTTCATCATCCCTGTCATCATATTTGCCGATATTTTCATCATTGTTCTTGATATAACATTTACTCGCAAAGACTTTAAAATGCTTGATTGAAGCAGGTCTTCCAAACCATAGTTCATAAGGAGTCTTATCACTATGTGGCCTGAGATGAGCTTTGTTAAGGATATGAACAGTTGTATGAATTGCTCCCACCCAATATGTCTGAGGTATGTTCCTGTCATTCATCATTGATCTTGCCATTTGTTGTACTGATCTATTATGCCTCTCAACAACTCCATTTCGTTATGAAGTCCTTGGAATTGTGTACTCTCTTTTGATTCCATGTTTATCACAGAACTCTTTGAAATTCAATGAGCTAAACTCTCCTCCTCTATCGGACCTTACTGCCTTCAATCTTTTTCCTGTTTGATTCTTAGTTAGAGCCTTAAACACTTTGAATTTTTCAAATTCTTAAGATTTTTCCTTCAAAAAGGCAACCCATGTTAGTCTAGAATAATCATCAATAATCAACATAAAATAATTTACTTTTTATGTACCTTCTTTCCTTTATGGTCCACATAAATCCATATGTACTAACTGGAGAGGTTTTTCTATTGAAGGAAATTTTTTAAATTTGAACTGTGTCTGAGTAAGCTTTCCTATCTAGCATGGTTTACAAACATAATCACATGGTTTTGATATCTTTGGAAGATCCTTTACTGCCCCACTATTTTTTATCTTGATTATATGAAACTCACAGCACATTATGAACTTGTCATTAATGAAGTTGATCAAGTTCTCCAGAGAACACTTTGGTATCCAAGAAAAAAACATATATGAAAAGCCAGATCTGAGCTCTCAAACATGAACAGGGAGCTAACAGGGGAATCTATGCAAGTACTATTCATGTGGAGACAAATTCGTCCCATGTTTCAATCTATATCTTCAAGAAAGCATGAATGTTGGCCCTCATCACGGCAGGAAAGTGTCAGGAAACTTCATAATGGCTAACAAATCGATTTAGCATGTCATAACGAGGTTTTTTTAAATCGATATACACTTCATGATAATGACTTGATCATGTTGTTCACAGCACCAATTCTTCCTTCATCCACTGGAGAATGGCTCTATATATGTGTTTTTTACTTGATAAAGTAAAGCACTATGGATTATTATCCATCACTAGTCACTCATGTATGAAAGATGGTGCAACGGTTACATCTTGTATGTCATTTTAAACCCCGTATCTAGAAAGCAAAGTCTCTCACAACATTTTTAGCTTCTGTCTCTCACAATAGCTCTACAACATTTTTAACTTCTAACTCTTAGTTAAAAAAAAGTTTGGATAATAATAACTTTTCCCAGCTATTTGACTGGTAAAGTCTAAGGAAGTATACATACTCTATCTTTTTTGGATTTGAACTTGTGATCTCTTAAAAGGAAAGAGATCTTCTTATTTATTAGGCCAATTCACGCTATCAACTTATCAAGCATCACTCAACAAGTTAACTTATCCTAATGATATAGTCTAACATCTTTAGTAAAGTTTTAGATGAGTAAAGTTTTAGTTAATAAAATGGCATTTTTATTACTAGGAAATCAAGTATTCAAGGGATACTTATTCTAGTGGCATGTGGTCATCTATAACATCAACACACAAGGTTACTTGAAGGTTTAGAACTAGTGATTTTATATAACATAATTATTATTCTACACCCCAAAGTCTAATAAAATAGAAGGTTTAATTTTCATTTAATTATTAATCTAAATTATATAGATACTTTAAAGATATTTATATTATATTTCTTTTATTTGATATCATTAAAACTTTATATTACAATACTCTCTTCTTAAGGATACCAAAATAAAGAGCACATTAAACTTTTTAAGTATACAGTGATTCTTCATATGGTTACCAAAATAAAGAGCACATTAAACTTTTTAAGTATACAATGATTCTTCATATGGTTACCAAAATAAAACTTACATTAAACTTTTAAAAGTATACAATGATTAAAGATATAATAAAAATTTTAAAATAAAAAGTACATGAAAATTTATATTACAATACTCTCTTTTTAAGCGTATCCAAATAAAGAGTACATTAAACTTTTAAATATACAATGATTCTTATTAAGGTTACCCAAATAAACATTACATTAAACTTGTAAGTATACAATTATTAAAGATATAATAAAATCCTTAAAATAAAGAGTACATTAAACTTTTAAGTATACAATGATTAAAGATATAATAAAAGATAGATTATTTTAATGTATGTATTTATTATAAAATAGTCAAATGATGATATAATAAGGATAGTTTTCTTTTATCTTACTTTTTAGATAAGTATACAATGATTAAAGATATAATAAAAGATATAATATTTTAAAGTATGAATTTATTATAATATAGTCAAATGATGATATAATAGGGATAGTTTTATTTTATCTTACTTTCTAGATAGATATTTATGTCAATTAAATATTTTATTTAATTAATTTATGTTTAACATTTTATTAATAATTTTATTTCATCATATTTTACATAGATATGTATGTGATTTAAATATTTTATTTAATTAATTTATGTTTAACATTTTATTAATAATTAATTATTAATGTAATTTATATATTATATTTGTTTTATTTGATAATATTGAAACGTTATATTACAATACTCTCTTCTTAAGAGTGTCAAAAAGAAAATTAAAAAATTAAAACATTATTTTTATATAACTCTATTTTTTAAAAAGTTTCAAATCATACCTATGAATTCTCAATTTCCTAAATAAGTGTTATTTTCTACTAAGGGTTATTTTCAATAGTTTCATCCATACTTATGAATTCTCAATTTTGATAGAAAAAAATCAGAATTTTATTAAAAAAAATTAAAATTACATGGATAAGATGTTATGCAATATTCATAAAAACTTTTATAGGCCTATAAAAATAACCACTAACATAAAAATGTCTATAAAGTATAATCAACAAAAAATAATCACATCTTTGTCTCCATACATTTACAAAAAGATGTAAGGCATTTAAGTTACAAGACCTATACAACTGAAACTACTACATAATCGAAAATCCTTTGAAAACCTATTTATGCAAAGTTAAGCTAAAAGCTATTTAAAAAACAATATAAGGTGATCTTTAAAAAAAAAAAAAATGAAGTATGAAATAAGATGTCCTTACAAGAAAGTAACTGTTGAAATTCATTGCAAAGATTATTCTAATCCTTGAAATAAGATGTCCCTTAAAAAAAATGCATGTTGAAATTCATTGCAAAGATTATTATAATCTTCTAGGATGATCCAAAATCCACAAGCTAAATGAAATACCTCTTTTGATAAATTGTTTTCCACTTGGTTCCCTTCTCCAAAAAAAATATGGTTATAAGAAATATAAGTGAAACCTTCTTGTATACCTAAAATCTCATTAAATAGTGCCTAAAGTGTTAATTTTCTTAACATATATTCCTTCTTAAGACAATTGATCACAAGAAGAGAACCATCAAATATCTATATATGTGATTCAGTATATTCTACTACCAAAGTAAGTAAAATCTTCATAGCCATAAGTTATGAAAAATTATTTGTGCCTAGGCCTACAGTAGCTTTGAATCATAGGGTATCTGTGTCAGATAAAAACCTTATCCCCCTTAATACTCCCATTAGAGGGTCACCTTGATATGAAACATTAAATTAGGTGCAAGCTCCTCTTCTATCAATATTTTCTTCTATAACCCACCTTGGAATTTTACATGATTGAAATATCCTAGAATATTCAATCCCTAAACTACACATTACAAGGGAGAGATATCCCTAACTTCAAATATCTTGAAGTTTATTTCCAACTAAATGCTCCAAGTCACAATTAAAGGTAATACTCCATATTTATTTGAAGTTTAATTCTCACACCACCTCCTAAGACCTTCTTTTATTTTATCCCATGTCCAGACATCTTTCAATCTTGTGAGACCCTTGATCTCCATCTAAACCTATTTAGAAAATGCAAAAGACATCATAATTTTATAGTTAGTTTTATCATTTTCCTTGGAGAAACTACACCATCTAGGACCATGTGTATTTATCCTTTCTGAGATGTCCCATGTTAGAACATTATTAATAAGTAAAAACCATGTGACTATAAAATATTTAGAGGGGAATTTGAACCTCCAAATATTCTCCAAACGCCATTTATATGGCTCCAAGTCCCCCTATTAACCAAGTTCCTCGCAGCTATACTTTTGAGTATAATCCCTTGAAGGATTCAATGACCAAACTGGAGTATCCTCCTCATCCTTTAGACAAAAATAACTAGATTTGATCCTGTAAATATAATGATCCCAAATGACATAATCCTCCTCTCTAATTATTAACCCCCTTTTTGAAAGAAATACATTCATGATGCTAGATAGTAGACATATTCTTATCAACTACTTGAGACAAGATAATAATACCTCTAGATCTTAAGAGTAAAATAATATGATCTTGGATCCTATAGTCTTCTCCACAACTAATCCATGTATCTACCCCCTCTTTCATCATAGTTCTTCTACTGACCTTCTAAATCAACTAGTTGCCTACCAATGGAAACATTACTACGATAGCTTTCCAATTAATAGAAACATTTTAAGACTCTTAATAAGGATTCTTATCTAGTCAGGTATTGGATTAGGAGATATTGATTTCTCACTTACCACTTTTCACCATAAAACTTTCTTTTGAATTATCCTCCAAGTTCATTACATGGCTAATGCTTTAGAACATAAAAAGAATTTTGGTTTATTCTAATTTACCAAAGGAAAGCCTTTGTTGTCTATAGGCCTTGATCAAATGAATATGAAACACAACCTTATAATCAATTCTAGTACACCTTTTGGTATCTAGGACAAGGATATATAATAGATAGGAATGGACTCTAATGTTTTTTTAACTAATACTAACCTAGATTCTCCTCTAGATATCAATTTATTACACCACAAATTTAATATTTTCTCTAGTTTAGAAATCAACCATTTCCAATCTTTGTTCTGATATTCATTTCACTTGAGAAGAAATCCAAACTACTTCAAACCTTTCTGCAAATTTTATTGTTGAAATGGGAGAATAAAAGTCTTATAATCTTTGTTTTCATCAAGAATACTAAATAAAGAGATGGTAGACATTTCAATATTTATCTGAATTTTTGTGGAAAAACATAATATATCTATAATTTTCTTAATATTGGAAACACTCCTCATAGAACCATAATAGAAAATCAATATATCATTGACTAAAATAAGATGAGTTAATGAGAAATAATTTTCAACCTTTATTCCTTTCAAATTTCCATCCCTTAGTGCCTCCTTCAACGATATACAAAGGCCTTAATCTATAATTGGAAATATAATAGAGAAAGGGGGTAACCCTATCTGAGACCCATTTCTGGTCTAGAAAATGGAGTTGTTGCTCGTCATTAATAAGCACTGAGAAAGAGAGTTAAGAAGCACAATTCATAACCCAAGTCACACATTTTTCACAAAATCATAAACTTATAAGAAGTAACCCTAGGTAGATCTAGCTAGCACTATCATAATCCTTATACAAGTACACCATTACCAAAAAATCCTTGAGATTCTTTACTTGTATAGTATGCATATTCTCTTATGGCACACCAATAGCTTCATGAATATGTCTCCCCTCAAAAAAACAAATTGTTCTTTAGAAACAATGTTTGATAGAATGACCTTAATCCTTCTTGCAATAACCATTGATATTACTTTGTACATGCAATTGCATAGGGAAATAATCTTGAAATTTTTGAAAGAGGAAGGGATATCCGGATTTCGTATAGGATAAATAAAGTTTTCATTAAATGCTAACCATATCATTGTATAATATCATGATTACTCTATTGTATTTCTTATGTCCTCTTTGAAATAAGATTAGACACCCTAGAAAAAACTCCACTTGCATCCCATCTAGAACCAAACTCTTATTAGTCCCTTCCCTTCGAGTTGGTAAGGACTAATAGTAATCGATTTTATCCTTTTATATTAAACTTGCATGCAAACCAATGAATTATTAGTCTTTTAACCTAAGTTTTGGCAAATCCATAAATTTTTGAAACTGCACTTTGCGTTTTTATCCTAAGTTGTAAGTTGGAGGTCTTATTTGGCCTCTTCTCGAGGCCGAGGGAGAATATAGCTTAGTCTATGTTGATTTAAAGCATGCATTTTCATAATGGTTTTTGTCCAACAAAGTAATGCTAGAAATAACTCTAGCATTACTTATTAACATTAAATGTTAAAGATTGAATCTCTTTGCAATGCATAATCCATAGTTAGTCCATAGTGAATTGATCTACAACTTCCACCTAAGCTTCCATGCAAACCTGTTGGAAGACACCATGAAAACCTTCCAAGCTACATGAAAATCTGCCACCTACGCCACCATGCAAACCTTGGCCACCATGAAAAACTCTCATACCCTTTTTGTACTTACCTACTAGTTGAATCCCAAGCAATTGTGTCTGGAGATGTGTGACTTGAGCTACGGTGTATGGAGTTCTGTGACTTGAGCTACGGTGGAAGTTTCAGACTAAGTACAAGCTGAGTTTCTTACTCTCCTCCAACAGGCATGAATAATTCTCTGTTCTCAGTGCAATTCTGAGGAAAAAACTCTTCCACTTCTCCTCAACAACACACTTATCATACTTTTTTTTTGACAAGGTAGTTCTGAGAAAAGTTGACAAGAAAGAACCCAATATTCGTGAAACTGCAAGAGAGCATTGAGGTTTAGAAGAAGGCTCCTATACTTAATACAAGAATAATGCAAAGGGAGAAGGTACGTACCTGTCCTGTTCCACAATGGTAGGTCTGTCTATGAGTCTCTCAACATTCTCAAATATATCAAGGCTCTCCTAATTTTGTAGTATATCTTATGAAGAGTGGTTTGAAGGGCCTAAGAAGGGATAAAACCAGTCGTTCAAGAACAGGAAGGAGGAGGCGGTTGAAATCACCTATTTTATTACCTCTTCAATAGTCTATTATCACTTTGTCCCAATATTCGGTGCCACTATTATCAAGCCCAAGTTGTTGGTGCAGCCTCCTTGCTCTCACTAATGCTCCAAAAATTCACATTCTCCAGTTCTTATTCCTTTTTTCCTGGTTCATATGGTTCACATGTGCATACTACACTTGTCTGATTGCATCGGCGGGGTAGGGGATTTCCTGCCTCATTAAACCCTCTTTTTAACTATCCGAGCTCATTATCTGCAAGAGTTGATGCTTACAATTGGTTACGCTAAGTAGATTGTGGCATATTGATTAGTTATTGCTCTGTTGTTAATGTCTGATACTTGATGTATTTAGTTTGATATCAGTAGACATGAATCATTAATGGTCACACACATTGGGAATCACTTTACATACCCCAAAAATGGACTTGTTTATTCAGGAAGCATTGTTAGTTCCTATTTCTATTTTATCCCCCAAGGCCCTATTTTGCACCGACCCATAAACTATTCCAAGTGAAATCTATAAATTATCAGTTTCAGCTCTAAGATGCCAATATCTGGTAAGCTTGGATCATTTTAGATGTAATGTTGTTGAAATTGAGTAGCTAATTTAATATTTTGGTAGAGAACGAGGGATTTTTAGGGCCTAGCAATATTCTATTTTGATCTAGCTATTATATATACATATATTTTTTAGGGTGTATATTTATTATTTATACAAAACATACAAGAATACATGTCTGTTTGGAAACCAATAATTGTCGATCGAGTCTGATCTTCAGGAGTGCGTACCTATAGATTTAACCTACCTATCCTCAACTTGACTTTTTTTTCAGAGAACATCTACAGAGTTATGACCTCATAATAGTGTCCTAGCCATAGTTTCCAAAATAAAAAAATAGCAGATTGAATCATATTTCTATAGTATGCTTGCTTACATCCAGATTTATACAAAATCATAAATATTGGATTCATCATATTCATTTCAGAGTGCCACACAAAATTCCAGACATAACATAAATTGAATTTACTAGAGATAATGGTTAAAGTGCATTTACCAGTCGTTTCCTAAGTTCATTAGTTCAAAATTTCTAGTATAATGCTATGTTATTGTTGTAGAATTCACCATTACAATGCAACATTCATGCTATGTTATTGCTATAAAATTTCCTGTATAATGTTATGTTATTGCTGTAAAATTACCAGCTACTGTATATCCATGTTAGCCCCTCACTTGAAGAGAAACCCTTCCCTCTCATCCTCTCCCCAGCCAAAAATATTCCTTCAGTGGTGTTGAAAAAGAAAATAAGTCGACCGGAACTAGATAATTTCAATTCTTACAAGGAGCACCAGGTGATAGATTCGTTCAAGGAGCACGAGGTGATATTTCCATTCAAGAACATGAAGGAAGATGTGGTTGAAATCACTCCACTCCAGGTGGGGAATCTTTAGGCAGTTGTTCTTGGGGCTCTTGTTTTATATGATTAATCTGCAATCGGATGGAGATGGGGAAAACATCGAATTGATATATCATAGGAGTAGATTCTCTAACTAGATTCTTACTTCCTGCATAGTCTGGTCCATGCTTAGGCTGGTGTCTGAATTCACAATTAAAGAGACTAGTCTCCTCTACTATGATCATGATTTACATGTACTTCTAATGCAAAATCGTGGTATGATATATGGAGGAAATATTGGGAACCATAAGATGGACACAAGTATTTTGATATGTTAAATGATTATTGTTTTAATTTATGTGCATATGTGCTATTGTCGAAGTGAAATTTTATGTCCTAAATTTTATTTCCTAAATTTATGGTTCTATATTGTGAAGAGAATTGATTCTATATTATCTCCTCCCTTCTTGGTAGGGACTTGTTGATTCACAACTCCCCTTGTTCTAATAGAATTTGTGTAATGTTTTTAACGAGTCTTCTTTACTTATGTCCTCAATTATTTTTCATTATATAGTGGATTTACAAAACCAAGGAAAAATAAAGGAAATTTTAGAACCTCTAGTATTGTTTCTCTTATCTCAACCTTATAGATATTTCTAAAATACTCTAACCTTTTTTTATAAATTCCCTTATAACTAGTGGTCATTGTACCATCATTTTCTCTATCTTCCAATATGTGTTAAATTTTTTCTTGAAGTTTTCATATCAATGGAAAAACTTGTATTTTTTATCCCCACATTGCAACCAAAGTTTCCTACTATTTAATATTGAAGCCTTTTATTTCTCCAATAATAAAGTTCTCTTCCTCTCTTCTGGAGAGTTTACCTCAATTTGTGTAGCTTCATTTAGAAAAACAAAACCATAATTAGAATACAATTATTCTAACTTATCCTCCACCTCCCTAAGGATTTTTTCATCCATGGTATTTTTTTATATATACCAATAAATAGAGGCATGGTTTTCCCTTTTAACATTATTTACAAACTATATCACAATTGACTCTCTAGAAGGGACATAAAAGGAATCCATACATCTTTTATTTAATTGATATATTCATCCTTCTTCAATCATTGCATATTTAGTCTAAAAAGAATAGAAGGTTTTCTTCTTTGTTCAATCCAATTCAATAAAAATGGCTGAACTATTTGAGTCCCCCCAATAGGAAACCCATTGTCTAAGCCTAACATGTTCATCAAGGAAATTTTTTGAAATAATAAGCCTATCAATCCTTTTAGATATTATTTCCTCTCTATCCCTTTCTTTTCTCTAGGTGGGATTAAGTTTTACAGGCTCAATATCAATCAACCCAAGTTCTTCATGTTTCTTCAAGAATTATGGAGAAGGAAAATAAAATTTTGTAGTAGGCCCTCAAACATTAGAGGCACCCAAGTTAAAATTTAGATCTTTAGTAATAATTGTTAAACATTGATTAATCCATCCCCAGTGGAAAATGTTTTCCCATTAATCTATTCTATTCGAGTAGGGCCTATATATTTAGGAATATGATTTCTTTCCACAAATATTGAGAGCATAGTGTCATCCCAAAACCTAAGGAGAAATACCAATAATTAGAGTATATAAAGAATATTTTTATCCAACCCGAGATAAGCTCTCCTATTCTACCATAAAATATAAGAACATAAAAATCCAATCCCCTAAAACTATTTCAAACTCTGATACTATTTTTCCACCCTTCGTCATAGTTTCATGAATTAAAATTTCATCTAGATTGTTAGCACCCCTACAATTTAGGGTTATCACTACCATTTCAAACCCTCTGTTTGGGTATTTTATCCTCTAAGAACCTCATGCAAAAACATTTGTTTATGAGACAATATCTCATTATTATCTTGTTTTGGAGATAAATATATAATGACTTGTTGCATACAATCTCCTTTTATTTCTTTCTAGTCCAACAATCCCTAACCCCCTTCAAATCCACCTAAAAATGCATTACGTCCTCTTTGATTAGGGTGTATATTATAATTTAGTCCCTCAACCTTCCGACCCTTGGAAAAAACTATTTTCTCATCCTTTTCATTACTTATATTAACCATATTTATGGATGATAAAGGATCCCTATCAATGCAACATGTAATATGAGAAATATGGATTAAAAGTATTTGTTGAGGTTCCTTTACACTATAAAGGCTATATAATACATCCCCATGCCCTCATACATCATGAAAAAAGTAGGATTCTACCAATTCTTGAATTTTAAAATATTTGTAGAAAGAGACAAATATTGAGGAGCCAGTAAGACTACACACATACCTTTTCACGAAGATATGTGTCCCAAGGATTCCAAAGCATTATTCTAGGTCTTTATGGAGGTGTAGACATCCGACAAATTGTTTCTAGGAGGGAAGTCTCCAAAGGTTATTTTGGCGATGAACCCCTAGTCCCTAACTCCTTCTCATCCTTTCCCAAAATTTTAGAATTTGAAGGATATTAACCTCTCCATTAGATAGAAGAAATGGAATTCCAACCATTCCCTAATCTAAAAATTCTAGTGAAGAATTATTTTTGACCCATCTTTTATTCCAATGGGGTAAACTACAATCGACTACCAAAGAGTCATAAGCATATCTCCCACTCCCACATATGAAGGGAATACCTAAATCAAACACTTGGTCAACCTCCATATCCCCTCTTTCCAAAAAACAGACTTCAACAAGGCCTTCCTTTGTTTCTATCCCCACTTGAATATGTACCATTGTCATCACACACGTTTATTTAAACAAGAGATAAACCTCATAATAAATCCCAAATGCAATGCCAATTTCTCCAAGAAAATTGATGGACCAGAAAACTAATGTAAGTCTCAATAATATTATCCATATTAGAACTATATCCACCCCTTGAACATTGCATCGAAATATGGGGAGCAATTTTTAAGGAGTAAAGGGTTTTATACACATTTCTTGAAAAATTTTGTGACCCTCTTGGAGTCCATAGCAGTGTGAAAAAAAAAAATATCCCCTTGTTATGACATAACACTTTGGTAGGTACTCTGAAAAAGGATATGTGTTTCCATTATTCCACTCTTTTCACAACTTATAACTAAATCAATGACCCTAAAACGATCCTGCCAGTTCCATCACCATCAAATTTTCTACTTCATTCAAGTTTTCTTCTGCCCGTAGAAAATGATTGAGAGGAACGTTACACTTTTTCACACATTTATTTATCTTTTGAGCTCCACCCACATTGTTATCATATTTATACACTTAGGAGTAGTTAAGATCAACTTGGTCTAATCTGTCTTAAGGTAAAGGTGTGGTTATTTATTGTGGCTCTTTGGTATGCATTATTATATATTTTTAGTTATGTAATTAAAAGGTCATAATATGTTCTAGACATAGAGTTATATGATAACTCATATTCTCCTCGATACTTATGACTATTGATCTATGGATTAACACCCAATATATTCATGATCTATATTTAAACAAAATGGGGGGTTCATTTGCTAAAGATTGATAGTGAGAATCTCTTATGTACAAATTTTTTTCTTTTTCATTAATAAATTGTCTCAAGTGGCTACATTGGCTGGGGCCATGGACTGTTTACCTCTTAGAGTGTTTTATCCATGTAGAAACACTTGTTTTGTGATATTTGATATACTTGTATGAGTAGTCTCTTAAGGTGTTCATCTTATGTGGGAATACCCTTTTTTTTCAAACATGGTATTAGATCCCATTTGAAAACCAACTCCCATTGTAGATTAAGATCTCAAACCTTTCTCATCACATGTGGATTTTTTTATTATTATTGCTACCTTTTTTGTTGATTTATAAGATGGATAGATTGTTCCATTACATCAAGATAATTGATTTCAATTGAAAACATTGTTTAAATCACTCTAAAGGGTTTTTGTTTGCTTAATATATTCCCTTTTTCTGAGATATAGATGTATAAAGTCTAATTACTCTTGTTTTAATTTTTTTCTTGAGTTAATATTTTAGATTTGTTGTTTGTATTCCTAGTTTTCTAGTCTTTCAAGTGTGCATATGCTCTTTGTTGTTTGTATCTCTCTCTTCTTGGGTTGACCCAGGTTGGTATATCAACAGGTTTCCAACAAATCCCTAAAAAACTATCAGCCCTCCTGGTAAACTAGAAGGTAATGTTGTGCACGGGGTGAACAACGCAGTCTCAACCAAGATAGCTCTTATGGGTAACTACAATACCCATGTGTTTTCAGTATAGGAATGACTGGGGATCTGGGGTTATGTTCTTTTTTACACATTAGCCTTGTTAAATAATAAAGTCCTTTTATGATTCATTTATATTTAACCCTATGCATGCATGCTGATATTTCTAGTTTAACCATTCGTTCACAAGCTAACAATCAAAAGAAAGTAAACATTCATTAATAATCACACATAGCACACAATTTTTACCTTAGTTCACCCCTTTCTGGGGTTACATCCAAAAATATATGGATTCTTTTTTCTTTTATTTAATCGGTTGCAAAATATTGTGTTGCGTGCATTACATCTCAGTAATACAATCAAGATAGAGGGTGGGAACCCTCAGTGAGGTGCACCAGATCACACCAAGCTCCTCATCCTGTGAACTAACCCTCAAGGACTAGCTTATTCGACTCTTCTACTACCTTATTACAATTGACAGTCTCCCACAATGATATGATCCTTTTCTTTCCTTAACTCACATCCAACCTATGACATACCCCTTCCCAGTCCTTGTTGGTTATTATTTATACTATTTTACAGGCTTATAGCCATTACAATCCTTATAAAAAACCCTAATCCTACCATGGTTAGGATTACCTGCCTACGCACAACATTTTTTTTCCTCTTTCATGTTGTGTTTCCTTCTTTTTTTGCATGTTGCTTTCTTTCCACTTATTGCTTGCGCTCCAACATTAGGTCTTCCTTTCCACATTTACTTCTTTCCTCAAAATAGATACTTCTCCAAAATTAGGTCTGCATCCAAAATAGACTTCCTTATCCAATTATTCCTATGCCCAATAGTCCCCCAAAACTAACATGTGGGTTGTCTCAAGACACTCAGGTGGTGTGCACTCCCTGAACAGCCTCTACCGAGCTGTGAAATTTTCCTTCTAATTTTCCCCTTTTTGATCTTGCTTGGACAACTTTCTTTGTAAGATCTTTTTCTCTATGAGATGTGATATGTTCCTTGAGAGACTCTGTGCTCTCAGCATGATCTTGAGACATTATTTTCTTCTCCTCATCCAACTCTGCAATTAATTGCATTTCTTGCTCTTGGAGAGGTTCTAATTGGGCTTGCCTGGCCTGCCTATTATTCTGCATAGTCTTCAATTTTTTCTACAGGGTCTTCATCTCCTGCATGCCCTTCAACCACTCTCTAATGTTCATGGAATTTTTTCGTTGCTTTAGCTCCTGGATTGCAGTGTTTATTTCCTCCTCTTGTTGGTATAGTTGTTGGACCTTGTCATCTTCCTCCAACTTCGTTCATATTTGTGTGATCCTATCAAAACGATATGTGACCTTTCCAACTTCTTCTCCATCATTTCCACTTCCAGAGATTCCTATTGTTCCCTTTCAGTTGTAACTCCGATAGGAGTAGTTGGTGTTAACTTTTATTTAAGTTCCTCCATATCCTTCTTATAGTCCTGAAGCATCTGCGCGATGATTTGAATCTGTTCTTTTGCATTTCTCACGACTGCCTGCATCTTATTTGGAATTCTTGTGAAGACTTACTTAAGCTTCTGCTCTAAGTTATCTCCACGTTGATTCTCCTCTTATGTCTCCATCTTGACCTTCTCTACCACCAGTTCTAGTGCATCCTTTCCATTTGTAGTTTCTTGCAATTTTGTAACGTCTCTTCTAGCTCGCAATTACACTTCCTATGCGACATTTAATTGGAGTTTGTACAATTCCTTTGTTGGTATTTTACCCAATACCAATTGTACATGTGTAAGGTTTTGAGTGGCTTCTGAGATATAGCCTCGTTGACCTGCAAAATGTATGTTGTTATCTGGAAGCTTGGACTTGCTTTCCCTACAGTCTGGATTATGTCTTCTTCATTCTTTGCGGTTATGTCCTATGATTTTGTCGCTCAAGGGATCGATTATGTTCCCCTTTCTTGCATTTGAACTGCTTGTATCTATTCCAAGACCTACTTAATGTTGGTCAATTCATTCCTTATCCTTCCTATTTGTTTCTCAGCCTCTTAAAACTCCTCCATTGCATGATCCTATACACTCTATGCACCGAGATTGACATAATCCTCGGTGATTGTATATTCTAGGATTTTTTTATAGGCCTTGCCTTTCTTGCGCGACCCACCTATATGTATGATTGGTCATTTGGGTGGCCCTATCTCTTGCAGGGTAGTTGCTGACAAGGTTTGTTGGGTCATTGTGTTTCCCATTCATTTTTCTTCCTATGTTGGGGCATTATCCTTCTTTCCCATCTTCAGATCCTTCTTTGGGGCACTACCCTTCTTCTGTTGCATTGTCTTTTGACTAGGCTTCACTAGCTCTGTTGGTTTCTTGGTCGCAACGCTACCTCCTACAGATGTCTTGGATGACCTTTCTTCCAATTCTTTTCCCTTGGGCATGTCCTTGGTAACGAATGGGATATTTGAGTCCTATTTCCAGTATTTTTTTTCCATTTCAACTTCCTCTGTGTTGATGCAAAATCAAAGTTGAAACCATTCTTTCTCTAGATCCCTGCATGCTTAGATCCACATGTTATGTCACGTAGCATTGATGTTGGTTATTCCTTGGTACTGCGCAACCACTTCTGAGGCTATCCTCCATGTGTTGGATATGTTGTCCTGTATGTCATTGAGATATCGAGAAGTCATGATGGCATTACCACTTCTTCTCTTGGAATTCAAAGTGCTAATCTATCACATAAGTACGAGTAGGGAGGCTCTTTCTAGCCAATTAATGTTATCAAGATAATGATCCAGGATTAATGGAACTATCTTCCCATGTCTTGCACATCCTTGAAGTCTTATAGGAACATATTTAGTAAATATGGGGCCCAATTGAGCATGGATTCATTTGTGCATTGTGTTGTTGCTGCGACAACCCTTGCAGGAACCTCCTCCTTGTGGAATTTGTGAAACATTTTGCTTTCCATCAATTTTTTTTCATCATGGTGGCTGCGTCACTGATCTGTTTTATAATTATGTCGTGTGTTCCCATTTATGTACCATAAGTCTTATTCATCTCTTTTGCGAGGGCATTTTCCTTGGTTCTTTCATACAAGTACTACGCATGCTTCTCTCCATTTGAACGTAGGTCTGTGATGAATGAAATGATCTCCACATAAACTGAAATTGGTTCTTCCAACCACAAAAATCCTCCATGGAGGACTGCCAACAACTACTTGACACAAATTTTCACATATTTCCCCCTTCCGAAGTGAGGAATCTCCAAAAAATTCAGAATCCCTATGTTTTCCAAGCCTTCCACCCATTTCTTTGGCTACAACATTGGATATCCTAATGGCCCTATGCCCAGGCTCTCCATATACACCTGTTGTGCAAATTCAAATAATTTTTTGGTGTCAAACAAATCATGGTTTGTGTATAATAGTGTTTCGATGCAACCCAATAGACTTGGTGTGTCCTGCACCCCCTTTGGAATGTGTGGTAAAATGATCGAGGCATCAAGTTGCTTTCTTGGGGACCACACGATGGGTTGTTTCCCCTTTCGTTGTGGTGGAATGCTGGATGTCCCGACCTTTGGTTTTCTTTCCTTCCAACCCGACTCTTGTTTCCCCATGATATCCTGAAGCTTCCCTTCCTATTGTTGTGTGGCCCCACCTTCAGTTGTGGCCTTGGTCCGTCAAACTTTGTCCTTTCATTTTCACCGTCATTCATTCTGTGGGTTGCTTCGACCTTGGAAGGTTGTTGTGGGTTGCCTATCATTAATGTGTCATGGCCCTACACACTGTTGTACGAATCGATATCCATCTTGACCCTCATTGGGGCCTACTCTTATTCCTCTACCAGTGTATCACTCACTAGTTCAAACGGTGGCGAAGGAATTGCATCGACATCGATGATGCCCTCTGTCTGTATAAACTCTTGTTTTGCCTCTGCAGTTTCCTACAGTGACCTGTGGCTACTGCATGTTTTCCATGTTTCTTGGATAGATGCAACGACCTTCAGAGGTTCCATATTGGTTAATTCTTCTTTCCCCGATTGATCTTCGATTTCTTTGATCTCTGCACTTTCTTGTTTGCCTCTCATCTTCGTGCTCCTTAGCTTCGTGGGTTCACAAATGCACAACAAGTCTCGTTTGGCCCGCATTTGCATTATATATAGGGCATCACAAGTGGCCTAAATACTTTTGGATAAGATTATTTTATGGTTATTAATGCGTTAAAGCTTGCTAATATGCTTCGTTCAGTTTCATAAATGCCCAGTTCATGCCTTTTTATCCCAACAACCAATTTTTTCCTTTTTGACCGCTGACCTATTCTCCGATGCATTGTACTTTTTCATTGCATCGTACTTTTCTTGTTGTAACTTTTTCTCCTAGTGCGATGTGTTTTCTTCATGTTATCCATATGCTATGCATGGTCACTTTTTCTTTTTGTCGCGCTGATTCCACTATACATTGCACATGATATTTCCCAGTATTTTATATTTTTTTTCTTTTCTACTTTTTTCTTCCTTTTTCTTCTTTTTCTACTTTTGTCTTCCTTTTTATGATTTTTTATTTCCTAATATCTGCTATGGTACACTATATACGTGAATTTCTTACTACATTGTAACTTTTAAGAATTAATAGGTCGATTGTTCCTGTACAATTTCATTCGACTCTCGTTGATCATTCCTTTCAGTTATGTTCCTCCCAATTATTTTAGCTGCACAAATCCCCTATCTATGACAATATTTACTCCATATGGCCCTAGCCAATGCATTCTAAACTTCACAGGATGTTGGAAAAAATTGATGTCATAGAGCAGAACTAGCTCTCCCTCCTTAAAACTCTTCTTTTTAATATGTCTATCATGCCAGGATTTGTCTCTTGCTTTCCATACTTCTTGGTGAAATCTTACCAAAATCATGTCCTCTTCCATTTCGATTAGTTGAATTAGCCTCTCCTTTACTGCACCTATTTCTGTCATGTCTGTAATTATTGCTACTTGCAAAATGGGTACCATAAATTCTAATGGCGCCATTGCTTCTTTCACATACACCAATTTGAATGGTGTTTGTCCTATCAACTTCTTGCATGTGGTCATATATTCCCATAATATTGTTGTTATTTTCAAGTCCCAATCATCCCTATTGACATTGCATATCTCAGTCAAAGCATTTTCCAAAAATGTATTGAAAGCTTCTACTGTTCCATTTGTCTGAGGATGGTATGGTGTACTCTTTTGGTGATAGACCTCAAACTCTTCATCCATATCCTTGATGGTATTGTTTATAAAATGAGCACCTTGGTCACTCATCAAAATCCTAGGACATCCAAATCCGGTGATCACTTGCTCAAATAAGAAGTGTGTTATTGTCTCTGCACTACAATCTTTGATTGGGGATGCTTCTTCCCATATTGTTAATTATTCAGTTGCAGTAATGATATATATAGTTCCCGACCTTTTGTTGGTGTATTAATCGGTCCAACAAAGTTTATTTCCCATTTTTCAAATACCTACAAAGTCACTCATGGTCTTAGGGTCATATCATCCCTTATGTCGGGTTGGCCAACCCTTTGATAGACATCACATTTATGGAAATATTCCTTGGCATATTTATGGATTGTTTGCCACCATAATATTTTGCACAATACCTTCTACGCGATAGCTTTTCATGCATAATTTCCTCCAACTATACCTTCATGAGCTTCTACTAAAATTATGGGACTTTCACATTCCAATACACACCTTCTCAAAATGATATCTTCACCCATCTTGTATAAATTTCTTGCAATAAGTTGATAGTCTATAGCTATGAATACCATATTTTTCTTATGCATAGTGATAAATTCTTGTGGCACAACCCATGTGCTTAAGTATTTAATAATATCACCGAAATATTCATCAACTACATGTACTGAAAATAATTGTGCATCAGGGAAGTCGTCTTCCAAGTTAGTAAGTTCTTCTCCATTAGTTAACCTTAACAGGTGATCGGGTCCTGCATTCAACTTCCCTCATTTGAATATCACTTCAAAGTAAAATTCTTGGAATA
>JASDQU011175129.1:21415-36115 GCA_032191745.1 Picea mariana
ACGTATGGTGTTGTACCGTGTCAACTTTGTCTGTATCTGGTTATTCTACTCAATGATTATCGTAATTGTATCTTGAAAGAGGTGCAGGTGAGCATACATGTCTATCATGGCTCCTTCTAGCTCACTTCTGACCTTTTCAACACTAACCCTGAAACTTTGAAGGATTATTTCATCAATCTTGAATTGTTGAAGCTTTTATTCCATCTCCTTGATCTTTGCTTTTTTCTCTTCATTCTATTGGCACGGTCTCCGAATGTTGTCTACATTAGCGTTCATAAATGTGGAGCCAACCATAACTGTAGCTATGGGATCTTCCCTTACATCTCCCATCACAGGAACGTGTGTGACAACCGAGATAGGCATTCCTTCTGTTACCAACACTTTCTTCACATGCTCCTACACAATTATGCATGTCTTGTTGTCATAGGTGAAGCTCTTTAAGTCAAGTGCCTTGCTTCGTTGGAATGACTCCCAGAGCCCAAGCTTTAAACCACTACTCGATAAGTCTGTCCCTATATCTATAGTAGACATTTCTAGGATATTTGTTTCCATTGGGTGGGTGTCACCCCCTCTGTCTTCTGCCTCTTTTTGTTGTCTCTTAGTCTCATCCGCTTTGTCGGCTGCCTCTTTAGTTGCCTTTTCTTCTTGATCTGTTGCGGCTCTTGCTGTTGCTTGCTCCTTTTGTTTGACCTCTCGCTCTGCTGCAAATTTTTCCTCTGTCTCAGCTTTAACCCTAGCCTTGTCTGCATTAATATTTCGCTTCTTCTTTCCTACATCAATTTTCTTTTTTAAGTCTCTCTCTTTGTCCCTCCTCTTTTAATCAGTTGGTCCTTCCTCTACCTCTTCTGCTAAAACTAAATGTATCGAGGTGGAAATACGGGGAGATTGCTCAACTTCCTCTTCCTCTGCTTTTTTCTTGGCTTCCTCCCTACCATTTTGTTCATTTGCGATCCTTCCTCTTGGTTGGCCATGCTTGATGAAGATGACATCGTTGTAAGTTCGGGCATTTTGGTGCACTTCTTCTTCCTCCCAAAGATCTGTGGTATATTCCTAATGCAGACCAATCTTGTTGAAATTCTCTCTCACAATATTCTTGGGGTCATGTATCCTGTATCGCTCTTCCCCGAAGTGATAAGACAACATGGTATTTACCTCTGCTTGGGCCTGCTTAGTATTTTTGCCAACATACAATGGGAGCAAAGGATAAATTGCTTTCTTTAATCAATATAACACTCTTCCAACTCCATGTATGATGGCCTGATATGCCACTTCTTGGACTACTATCTTGTTCGGTATAAACCAGGGAAGCATATGAGGTGGTTTTATTGTTCCATATACCCTTATATAAGTGTCGTGTTCCAAGAGATACCAATCCCCAATTCTCCTTATGATCGATATGGTTTTGTCAGTCATGCATGGGGGAGTGGTGCAGAAAATGAACTCATATAGTGGGGCCAAAAAGTGTCCGCATATCCTTTGGTATTCCATGCAGTACCTATGCTCCCAAAGCACCTTATGGTATACATGAATCACTGGGTCGGACGACTGCCAACTCCACCAGATTCTAGGGTATTTATGGGCTTTCCACATGATGTCCAGAAGGTATGAAGACATATGGAAGCTTGGAAACGTTCAGTGCTGGGCTTCCTTTACCGCAAAGATGGTCACCGTGAGATTCTGAGATAGGATGTTTTCCCATTTGAACGATTCTCCCTCATTTGTGCAGTAGTATATGAAAGACATGTAAGATAGGGAGAATTGTGATAAGTCAAGTTCCCCATATAATCTGCACAACATGGCTACTAAGTAATGGTAGGGTTTGTTATAATTTTGTGCTCATTTACCATAGACAATGCTACACCATTGTCACCCAACCATAGGCACAAATCCACCCCCGAGCACCTTAACCTGGCCAAATAGAATTATTTCGGAAGCAGTACCACACCCAATAGATAACCAAGATACAACACACCTTTCTCCAAGGATAGCGCACCAAGAAGAAAGTACTAAACCATAGACACGGACCAATACCCAACTACAACTGTATTCCTCCTCTAGACTTGCACACTACTTGACTAAAGCGCCTTCTATTTATACTAATATGGCCAGGTGAATAGGTGTCTCTTCAAGCAGGGCCGACCTGTCCTTTTCTACATATAATACTTCAATATTACTTATTCTCCTGAGCCGACTTGTCTTCTAGGGTTTTCACACATCTGTTTAGGTTTTCTCTTGCTTCTGGAATATTCTATTCTAGTCAAAGGTTTATCCATGGAGGTTAATACTTCCCACAACTACCAAAACATCAACACTCCCTCTTAGTTAGGGAGGTATTTAACCATGATGTTCCCTTCTGGGCTTGATAGCCTTGCTTGCTATGCCATGATCCTCTCATCATGGTTACGCAGACCATGCTACTGGTAACATCATTACGTCACACATGGCTACACCCATGTGGACCTTTCAATCTCGTCTAGGGGCCACAACCCGCTAGAGAACTCTAGAGCTACACCTCGTAGTGTGTGTCACCATCATCATCATGGGCTACACCCGCATGACGTGCTCAACCATTGATACACACATGTTGTGAGTATCATCATTACTATCAACATTATCCATCCATATCACATGGCATGGGAAATACCTACATGGTCTTGCAGACTGGTAGAATCACCAGAGCTAAACATGCTATCTCATGATCACCCAGATCATATTATGAGCAACACCATCATAACCATACAGGTTGTCGACTACACCACAAGCACACCAGGTTGTCTCACTGGTGTAGCAATAACTCGGCATACCGGACCATTTCACTGGAGTAGCCTACAGCTCGGCATAAAGCCTACAACTTGACACAAGGCCTACAACTGGGCATGAAGCCTACAACTCAACATGAAGCCTACAACTTGTTACAAGGTCTTTAACTCGGCAAGAAGCCTACAACTTAGCAAGAACCATACAACTCGACACGAAGCCTAAAACTCAACATAAGGCGTACAACTCGTCATGAAGCCTACAACTCGGCATGAAGCCTACAACTCGACATGAAGCCTACAACCTGGCATGAGGCCTACACCTCAACACAAGGCCTACACCTTGACACAAGGCCTACAAGTCAACACAAAGTCTACAACTCGGCATGAAGACTACAACTCGACACAAAGGCCTGCAACTCGGCATGAAGCCTACAAGATCCTTCTTTTCAAATTCTTCCATCAACTCCCTCTAACTGAGAGAATCCTCGAACCACGCTTCCATCTGCTGCATTCCCCTATGCATCCTGCAAAAAGTCACGAAACCTTACTTCTTCCTAATCACTGACTCCCTCCGAGTCTTTCAAGTCTTGCTTTTTATGGTAACCTTCCTGGAATACATAGGATAACCTGCCCGAAATAGGAACAACAAGATAAAAAATATTTCCAATATAATAACATTTTATATAATGACATATCAATTTCATGGTAATTCATTATAGCATTACCAAGGTGTCCTGCTTGAGAACAAGAACAAGAAATATCTCCTAGAGGAGATGTTAGTTCATATTACAATTAAATACAATAAGCATTTATATTAATAGTACATGCTACTAAGTATTCATTTGTTCCTAGCATTAATAAAATCTAAAGGATTAAAATACTTAAGCAACAATGAAAATATCAAACCTAATATGAAAACCTGAAGACTGGCTATTGTTCCACTTGAGTTGTTTTTATTATGAGACAAGTATTCTTTCCAACCTGGAGTCTGGCTATTGTTACGCTTGAGTTGTTTTTCTTCTGAGACAAGTGTTCTTTCCAACCTGGAGAGTATGTTGTTCCTTTGAATGTATTAGATCTGAGATCTTTTTGGTTCTACGATTGCTTCTTGGACAAAGATCCCTTCTCTTTACAAAGATTCAAATCTGCAATAATTGCTTTTTATTGTTTCTCTTACTCCACGTTCATGTGCTTGGAAGCTACAAAAATCAAACTCTTCATCCTTTAACGCCTGCTCTTTAGTTTGTGGTTCCATAATGTTGCCCTTTGTTCTTTGCAAGGATGATGTCAATCCTTGTCTTCCATGCTCTACCAATAGACCATGTTTTTGTTGTGCCACTTTGATTTTATGGAGGAAGTCATGATTGTCTTTGACTTTGACCTTGACTAGTCTTTTTAATTTGACCAGACAAACCTTGAATTTAACTAGTCAAACTTTGACTTTGAACAATCAAACATTGACTTTGACCCAAAAATTCAACTTTGACGTTTTTGATGGTTGAGGGCACCATGAGATGCGCTAGGTTAGGGCGCACTAGGATAACCAAAATTTAGTCCCAACACTTCATAGAAATTTTCACTGCAACTGGTGCTGCAACTCGCACTACAATCAGTGTTGCAACTGGCACGAAGGAACTAGCACGGAGGAACTGGCACTACAACTGCAATTGTGCTACAACGAGCTTGACAGAGAGTTGTGGATATACCTTCCAGTGGTTAAACTATTTCAAAGGTGGAGTGGGTCCATAACCTGTTATAATATTATGCTCGTTTACCATGAACAATGATACACCATTGTCACCCAACCATAGGCACAAAGCCACCCTCGAGCACCTTAACCTTGACAGAGAAAATAATTCTAGAAGTAGTACCAGACCCAATAGATAACTAAGAGATATCACACCTTTCTCCAAGGAGCGCACCAAGAAGAAAGTCCCAGTTGCATTCCTCCTCTAGATTTGCGCACTACTTGACTTGAGTATGAGAGTGTTTCCAAATGAGCTCAAGCGCCTTCTATTTATACTAATATGTCTAGGTGAACATGTGTCTCTTCAAGTAGGGTCAACTTGTCCTTTTCTACATATAATACTTCAATATTACTTATTATGCTGAGCCGACTTCTCTTCCATGGTTTTCACACATTTGTTTATGTTTTCTCTTGCTTCTAGAATATTCTATTATAGTCAAAGGTTTATCCATGGAGGTTAATACCTACCGCAACTACAAAAACATCAACAGGGTCTTCTTAGGGCACTTGTGGGATATCGACTTTTAGGTCTGTACTTGAATTTCTTGTCTGCCCAATACCATTTGGGGAACAGGTCCTTTGGCATGTACTCAAACTCACTAAGGAGATTGTTATCTAACCTCTTACTTCCTTTCTCAACATGATAACACTTGGCCAAAAACTTAGGTGTGAATGATGATATGGGGTCTTTCCTTGCATTGCAAATGTACCTGTCATTTACATATATGTTCTTTAGGATCCATGTGATGGCATCAACATAGGGGAATAATGTTGGGTGTGCTACTACTCTGAAGATGCCTGGCTTCCTAATATTCTCGAGTACTTAAAGTTCATCTGGATCTTCAGCTTTGACTGAGAAATTGGATTTTTTGAACATATGGCATATTTCTTCCCATTTCAATGTTTCTCTGTCCTTTTCCAGTAGTCTCGATGTATCATCATATGTGGCTCTGACGATTTTTGGCTCACCTTCTTCTTCTTGGCCATTATTGGAGACCTCGACTACGGATGCCTTGCTTGTTGTTTTCTTTCGAGGTGACATACTTGAACCTGCAATGAAAGGTGAGTTTAGTGTATAAATTAGAATATAACATACAATTGAATGCGACTAAAGAATTTGAATTACCAGAGGAATCATTAGTGTCGTCACTAGGTAGGGAATCATCATCTAAGGATGTTAAAGTGATGGTAGCCATGCTTGAGCAACTTGGTGGAAATTTGAGGAAGAATCGGTGAAAAGTATGCTTAAAAGGAAAAATTGGAGGTTTAAATACTAACTTCTCCAATGCAAAACAGAGGAGTTCGTGCAAAGCCTCTGAGGAACATAATTTTTTTTTTAGGTTCGCTCCGATCAATAGAGTTAAGAACAACTCCTCCGATGTGAATCAAAGGAGTTAACTCTAACTGCTCTGATAACACATCAGAGGAGTTGTGCCTTGAGTTCCTGAAGCAAAATGAGAAACAACATATCATATCAGAGGAGTTAATGAGAACTCGTTCGATATGATGGAAGGAATTTCTGTTAGGTGGTTCGAGCAAGGGACGAATGAGTGAAGAGGTTTCCTAGAACTCCTCTGATAGTATCAGACGAGTCAATAAGAACTCCTCTGATACGATCAAAGGAATTACCAAGAATAGTCCCAATGAAAACCTGCAGTAATGACAAGGGTTTGGTGTAGGCTTAGGGGTTCGACTGAGGGTGGAAAATGACTCACTTTCCTTGTGATTTACAGAGATACCAGGGTTGGCATGTCATCAAATTGCCTATGGTATTTAGGGCTGACTAAAAGGGGGGATTTTGATGTTTTGAACATTGCGTGGGGCAAAAGGGTTGCGAAGGGGTTGCTATGGTGCATTCAAAAAAGTGGACAATGTTTGGTAAACACTATTTGCAGGGTGAGCTAAGGATATTGCAATGGAAGAAACAAAGGTACGATGTGGAAAGACAAAGAAACAAAGTATGAAAATAACCAAGAACGAAACGCTAACCCTAAAAGGGAGAAGAAGGACGCCTTTACATACCTAGCAACCTAGCGCCACGTGGAGGATGTTGATACGGTGCGAGTCTGAATGCGATGACTTGGCGTGCTCTTGATCTGAAGAAATATCTTCTCACCTCAACTTCTTAGCAAAATAATGAAAAGCATGGATTGTTCATGTATATATAGATCAACGAGTTCTTTTGTATTAAATGCGGGGTTGGTGGGGAAATTAAGGTCAGAGGACTTAAGAGCAAGTTCTTCAATGAACATCAGAGAACTTAGTGGGAAGTTCTCTGATGTTCATCGGAGCAATTGCCTTAAAGTCCTCCGACTACATTGGCAGACTTGGAGGGAACTCCTGCGATGTGAACCAACTACTCCGATTCCATCGAAGGAGTTCAGGGAAACTTGCATGATAAGTAAAGGGTATTAGCAGTAAAGAGGGAAACTCCTTCGATGCACACTGTAGGAGTTAAAGGAAACTCCTCTGATTTACATCGAAGGAGCTAGAACTAAATTTTCTGATTTCTCCCAACTTGCTTAAAAATGAAATTTTTCAAGTTCTTCCTTTTGCAAATACCTTCTTAAGGTAAACAAGACTTCTCAAAGAGGCTTGAGGTAAATAGAGAGGCCTATGAAAAATCCTTTCCAAACATGTCAAAGGAGGGGCTTCATTTTCTAGAAAGGGAAATGCAAATGAAATGAAGGAAAATGGAGGGTTTTAGTGCTTGTCACAACATATGGCGACATATTGGGCGAAGCCTTGAATCTCTGTAATATGATGTCAACACATATTTTGGGAAGGGAGCACTCATCATGCAAAATATCAAGAGGGAAACAATAGGTCCCATAGCTTGGATTCCGGGAGAACTTGGGCGATACAAAGAAGGACAAGCCCTTTTCCTTTGAACAATTTTCTCTCAGATAATCTCTTATTCATATGATAAATGACTAAAAGAAAAGGTGCAAAGGGAATAACAAAAACGAAACATCAAGAATGCTGAGAGTACAAGTTATTGTGCATTTCTCTGGTGTTGCTCCACTGCCAACTGGTGTCCATAGCTCCGACGGAGTCACCACAATGTCATAAGCTTTGCTATTCTGTCAATGAGCATCCATAGCCCCGACAAAGATACTTGCATGTCCCATGTGATCTGGAAATCCTTTCCCTAAGCCTTTAATTCTATAAAATACGATTATGTTTTGTTTACATAGAGGTGGATGGGGGTATTACAATTATCCTTTAAGGCACTAGGGATGACACTTGTGATAGTGAGATTTGCTAACTTGATTATAGATGAGAAAACTTCTTGAGTTGCAATTTTCGAGATACTGCGAGCATCTTTTCCAAATCATTTTCTTTCAGTTCTCATAATGTAACAATCTTTTCTTAAGTAAAGGCTCTTGGTTCACGGTTTTGTTGCTATGTTTTTGTGTATTGATGAGCTATGTTCCTCCATTATATCTGACTCGAGACAATATATAACGAGGCTTACATGTTGGAGTGATGTATATTGGACACCATGTCACAAAAATTTTAGGCTATCAACACCAAGAGTGCAACGATTTAAATATATGACTAGGACTAAGGTATTGGAAATTCAAAATCAAGGTAACAACTTTTAAGAAGGATCTGAAAAATTAAACACAAAAACACACTTGGAAACAATCAGAGCAGGTCGAAGCAAAATCAAAATAAAAGGGAAAAAATTTGATACCTTCGTTAAAAGGAGTAAAAACACACTTTATACCTTCTTTAATAGAGTTACATGTTGAATTATTCAGGTCACATATGTTTTCAAATCGTCATAATTCCAAGCAAAAACATCTCGATACTTCTTAAAAAGTTTCGTCAATGCATATTTTTCCATGTCTGAATAAGAGGTGCCCAGATTAACATATTTGGGTTGGTCAGATGTTCCAAGATTGACCAAGAAGTGCATCATAGTAGAAATGTTGGTCTTCAGGTTGGCTGACCTCCTAAACTTTGATTGCAAATCGAATAGTTTCTCAAGAGTTCAAACGTTCTTTGGGACACAATTAGTCTTTACCTTGTTTGCTTCCTCCCGATAGGTTTGTAACTCTTGTTGATGTGTCTCATCATTGATTACTGCATCTTGGAAAGTGTCTAAGCTAGTGAGAAAATTGATAATCTATGCGTCAATATCAAATACTCTCCAATTTGTGATGTTGTCTGGTATGGAAGGCCTGAACATCATTTCAACTGAAAAACCATCATCTGGAGGCGTTAATTTAGATGTTGCATTGGCCAATATATCTCCATCTATATTTTGATCACGACATAAAGAAGTAATATTAAATGCATCAAATGAGAAAAGCAAATTCCATACCTCTTGTTGATATGCCTTTATATGCAGAGAGAGGTAGTGAATAGTGTCTCTTACGAGTCAGGCGATGATGTCGGACTCACCAAACACCTTAATATATTTCACCTTGGGATCGATGGCCTTTTTAAGACCTTGAACTAAAGCTTCGTATTCTGCGGTGTTGTTGGTGCATTCAAACTCTAGGTGACATGATATGAGTTTTTTTCCTTGCCCAAGATAGATTAGGAAACATCTTGCTCTGGCTCCATCTTGTGTGTTAGAGCCATCAAAGAACATGGTCTACATATAAGGAATTTTGGTCTTGTTAGTTGAACTAAATCCTAAGTTAGTTAATACAGTAAAATCACTATTATGGGTTCACGGGTGTAGTTTAGATTGTAATTTTGACAGTATTTCAGATGTCTGCATCTCATAACATCCACAATCAATCTCAAAAAAGTAATTACCCAAGACATAATGGGTAAAACATATGGGTTCGTTCTTACCTTCCAATTCTGTCACTGTGTGCTTCATATGTGTCTAACTATTTATTCAAATTTGATTTGCCTTACCCTTATATGGAAACCATAGGTGAGACCAATCGGTAGAAAAGTAGCCTTGAAGTTTTGCCGACCAATCTTTGCTTAACGACAACCCATAAATTTCTGGTATATCGACAACGACGATATCTATTGTTTGGTGCACCCTAACATCAGATGATAGTTTGATTAAGACATCTTGGAGTTCACCTTTTACCTCGTTGTTTGTCATATCTATCTCTATAATATTGGTTCTTGTTTTTTTTGGAATAACATTTATTTTTTGGCATACATAAAAGCGCATTATGTTAGACGACTCACCTAAATCTACTAGAAAATTATACATGTTGAAATTAAAAATTTTGTAAGTGAGCAGAAAAGGTGGTGCCTGAGACTTTGAGAAAGCACCTATACTGGCTGCGTTTATGGCTGCTGCTATTTCTATCTTGTGTATTTCTTGTGCATGATTTTTTGAAGGTATGTTTTCAGTAACAACAATCGACCTTTTCTAAGCGTCATCAGGATTAAAATCATTATATGAGAGCTCACTCTGTTGCGGTAGAGAACAAATATCAAACATGGAAATATTTTATTCAATTTTCTTCATGTCTACTATCACATTGTAGTCAAGGGCATTGATTAATTGGGTTGGTTGTCATCGATGTCAACCCTTGAAGAAAGTCTGGTAGCGAATTTCAGTAGCACAATGGTTTGTGTAATGGACCAGTTATCGCACAGTTTGTAGCTAGGAAAAAGGCTATAAGATTGAAGGCCAAACTGGTGTAACGGGAACCTATCCCACCCAATGTCACCACGATGGGGAGGTTCTTTCTCTTTAGGGAGGTTAGGCCCAGGGGAGACGTCCCCGGTGACCTGTGGTTTTGAGGAGGTAGAAGGATAATGAGATAAAGACAAACTTCCCCCCTCACAAGTCACCACCCAAAAAGAAAGTCCCGACTAAACAGCCAATAATAAAGTAAATCCCCAATGAAGAACACCTGCGTGGAACAAGACAACAACAAACAGATATATGCAAGCTATATTTCAATGGGTTAGTACTTCATAAGACTATCTGATAAATATATATAAGCAATTAGCAATAAGTGTTGACGAAGTCAATGTTTATCAACAGAAAATGAATAGATATAACACTTCGCCAATAAATATTGGAATGATGTGGCATTCAATGTAACCAATCAACACTTATTTAATAAATGCTTTAAACCACCATTCAATTGATCATAAAGTAAAATGTTGTTGCATTAAAGATGAAATATCCAATGATGACGTCAACAACTTAGGATTAGTAGGTTAGGGTTTGAAATTCAAAGAATTTAGAGAGTTGTTTGATTATCTTCAATTCAACGTTAGAGGACCTTCAGATCAGTGCCTTAGGGTTTAATGGAGTCATAAGTGACAGACGCAAATGTTGAAGGAGGAAAGATTTCAAAGGACTAGAGGGAAAAGTTTTGCGGTGCTGCTAAAGCAGGGCCTCAAAATCAGAACCCTAGGGGAGAGAGGCTCACTCTGGTGTTGCTAAAGCAAGGCCTCGTGCTCTCTCCTCCTTCCTGGCAGACGACTAGCTCAATAATAAAAAATAACCAAAACAAGAGGGTTTGATGAGGTGAGGTGTTGCTAAAGCAAGGCCTTTCAACAAACCCTAGAAAGAGTACAACCCTAGTGTAGTAGACCTAGGCCAGAGACATCTCACTCTTCTTGGCTTTCAATTGGTACGACTAGCAAAGAGGAAGAAGAAATAGGAGTGTAACTACGGCTAGGATCTTTCTTCCTTCTTCAATGGCTAAAAGTTTTTATATCATGGGACATGAGACAACGACCTACTTGTGTGCTTGTCACCTAGGGTTTTTGATTTAGCAAAATTCACCTAGGGTTTTTGATTCAGCAAAATTCATAAACACATGCAAGAAATTAAACTACAACCATTCATTCAAGAAATTTTGCAGAAAAATACTTACAATTCATCAAGAAATAACGATGCAAACCCTAGTTGTAACACCTTCGTTCAAGATAAACACCATAAATGCCAAAAGTATCTTCCTTCAACAAGTGCACATTACTTAATCCAGCCAAATACCCAAGAGAGGGTGCAAATTTCAGTCCTCCTTATGGAATGAAATGAGTTATTGTGATCAAATGAGGATCAAAATCCTCAATATATACTGTATCAATGACTTAATTTACTTTTTAGGTCATAAAAATGCCGACAAGGCCATAATATCAAAATTATATTGTTTTTACATTAAATGCTAGACTAAAACCCTAATCAAGCGAAAGATAAGACGTTACCCCTTCCTAGGGTGACGTTGCCCCTATCGGGGCAAATGTAGCCTCCTGAAGCAAGACGTTAGCCCTCATTGGGCTCCTCCAAGTTGCCACACGTGCCAACTACCCTATCCATTTGTCGACATGATCATGATGATGTCATAAGCCTCCTGGTGACATCTTGGGCCATCTAGAGCCAACGTTCCTATGAAAGTGGGTCAATCCCCTTAGGCCAAGCAGTGTCGAGGTGCCTCTGGTGGAACGTTCTCTTCTTCTCTGGTGCAAAGTCTCTGATCATCCTCTGCCCTATATCTGCCCCCTGATGGGTTCTCAACATCCATCTGGTGGGCTCTAAAGCCCCATGGAGGTCCGAACTGACCATCTCCGCATGTGTACCAGTCCAAATGGTACCTGTCCGTCGGGCATGGTCTTGCACATCAAAAGCTATGCCCTCCATGGGCTCATCAGTCATAGGGATCATAGCAATGTCAATCACATCTCATCATTAATATTATTAAACATATGCATAAAATCCCTAATACATCTGTCAATAGCTCAAAGACATTACACAAGCCTGCTATAAAAATCTGGAGGAAAAGACAAAACGTTCTATTGGGCCAGTGTCCATCGGAAAAGGTGAGTTCCCAGAAGAAAACCTCATCAAAACCATGGGAGTGGGTGATGTGGTTAAGGGAAGTCCAAGCATGTGGGTGCAGTGAGGGCCAAGGATGCAATGTGTTATCTGTGGGTGCCTTTGTAGAAGGTGAGCTGTACCTGTGATAGATGCACTCTTTCCAAGCCCATTCTTGCCTTTATTCTTTTATTCTTTTATTACCTTCCTTTTTCTTTTTGTTCAAGAGCTAATCAGGGGACACTGCCTTGGTGTGGTGACCAGTGGTGGCAACATTACCCACAAGAACTTTCACAGAAATGAAAAGGCTGGCTCGTGATGAGACCCCCTTTCCCTTGGCCATGCAACCAAGACTCACTGCCCTAGCATGGTAACCAGCTGGTGTCAATGTCATACTGCTAGGTACCCATGGACCTAATAGGCTGGCTCGTGATGATACCCCCTATCCTCCGACTAGGTCTTGTTTTATTATTTTTTTCTGGGTCCCTCTAGTTTCTTGTTGAGAAGCCTTTTATTGCTTTCTCGGGGATCCCTGGGTGAAGCATCTCGAGGCTTTATTCTTAGGCTTTTATCTTTTACCAGCTTACTTTTACCTTCTGGGCCTTTAGCCCCTTCTTCCCACGAGATAAGGTACAATCATGAAAATAGGTCAACCCAATGCCTGGACAAGGGGAGTGGGACAAATGAGCGGGAAATAAGATGAAATAGTGGTGCTATGATGGGAGTGGACGATGGCCTTTCAGAAGTCCCCCCAAGTGGAAAACCAAAACCTATGGACAAAGGCTTGGTAGAACACCCAGTCAATCCCCCCAAACATGGTCAAGTGGGAAAATGTAATATCCAAGCAGTTGTTAGAAATAAAAGGAATCCGATGCATATATTTAAAGGTTTTAATGATCAAAGGTGACACATACCATGATATATGGACCAATTACCTCATTGAGCAAGAACTCTTTCTGATACAGGACCAAGTCAATATTTATCAATAGAAAATGAAAAGATATAACACTTCACCAATAAATATTGGAACGATGTGGCATTCAATGTAACCAATCAACACTTATTTAATAAATGCTTTAAACCACCATTCAATTGATCATAAAGTAAAACGTTGTTGCATTAAAGATGAAATATCCAATGATGACGTCAACAACTTAGGATTAGTAGGTTAGGGTTTGAAATTCAAAGAATTTAGAGAGTTGTTTGATTAGCTTCACTTCAACGTTAGAGGACCTTCAGATCAGTGCCTTAGGGTTTAATGGAGTCATAAGTGACAGACGCAAAGGTTGAAGGAAGCAAGATTTCAAAGGACTAGAGGGAAAAGTTTTGCGGTGTTGCTAAAGCAGGGCCTCAAAATCAGAACCCTAGGGGAGAGAGGCTCACTCTGGTGTTGCTAAAGCAAGGCCTCGTGCTCTCTCCTCCTTCCTGGCAGACGGCTAGCTTAATAATAAAAAATAACCAAAATAAGAGGGTTTGATGAGGTGAGGTGTTGCTAAAGAAAGGCCTTTCAACAAACCCTAGAAAGAGTACAACCCTAGTGTAGTAGACCTAGGCCAGAGATGTCTCACTCTTCTTGGCTTTCAATTGGTACAACTAGCAAAGAGGAAGAAGAAATAGGAGTGTAACTACGGCTAGGATCTTTGTTCCTTCATCAATGGCTAAAAGTTTTTCTATCAGGGGACGTGAGACAACGACCTACTTGTGTGCTTGTTACCTAGGGTTTTTGATTAAGCAAAATTCATAAACACATGCAAGAAATTAAACTACAACCATTCATTCAAGAAGTTTTGCAGAAAAATACTTACAATTCATCAAGAAATAACGATGCAAACCCTAGTTGTAACACCTTCCTTCAAGATAAACACCATAAATGCCAAAAGTATCTTCCTTCAAGAAATGCACATTACTTAATCCAGCCAAATACCCAAGAGAGGGTGCAAATTTCAGTCCTCCTTATGGAATGAAATGAGTTATTGTGATCAAATGAGGATCAAAATCCTCAATATATACTGTATCAATGACTTAATTTACTTTTTAGGTCATAAAAATGCCGACAAGGCCATAATTTAAAAATTATATTGTTTTTACATTAAATGCTAGACTAAAACCCTAATCAAGCGAAAGATAAGACGTTACCCCTTCCTAGGGTGACGTTAGCCCGTATCAGGGCAAATATAGCCTCCTGAAGCAAGACGTTAGCCCTCATTGGGCTCCTCCAAGCTGTCACATGTGCCAACTGCCCTATCCATCTGTCGACATGCTCATGATGATGTCATAAGCCTCCTGGTGACATCCTGGGACATCTAGAGCCAACGTCCCTATGAAAGTGGGTCAATCCCCTTAGGCCAAGCAGTGTCGAGGTGCCTCTGGTGGAACGTTCTCTTCTTCTCTGGTGCAAAGTCTCTGATCATCCTCTGCCCTATATCTGCCCC
>JASDQU011175130.1:6237-20242 GCA_032191745.1 Picea mariana
CAATCAAATATGTCTTGTACTCCTTCGTCATACACCATATTAACTCTGCATGGATCATGCTAAGGGGTAGTTGAACCCTTAAATGCTGAATTAGCATGCACAGACTTCCCTAGTGAGTCGAGGACTCGACATGGCTTCTGTGGAAAAAAATAAACCGGTACAGAGGACTACCGTGGATGGACTTCCTATTGGGACTTCCATACCTTGAAATTAATGAGTGAGGCGAGGTTTCAACCACCCCCTCTCTTCTTCATTCATTCCAGGCAGGTATCAGGATCGAGATCAAGTCGAACCAGCACCTGGAGAACACGGTGTCGCCCTTCTGAAGCTCAAATAGACACCTTTGGCCCCCTTTGTACAGCTTTTTCTGTTTCCCCAAGTGACCACAGGTGCGCTTATCCTCTGGACGCTTTTGGCATTTCAGAGTTCAGGGTTTCGAGATGTGAATTGACGAGAAACCCCTCACCTTTTTAATTCTCGAATACTGAAATGTTGATGTGACTAGATCTTGTGCCGCGTGTCCTTCTGATGAATGGTCCCGATCCTTTCGGGATTTCTTGTACTAGGGTTCGCTATGCGCTTCTTCCTCAAATTCCCGATTGACCAAACTGCGAAAGCATGGATGTGCACTGCCTGCCCTTCAGATGAACGACCGAGATGGCTTTGTCATTAAAAAGGGGGCTACCTCCATTCCCAGGCTCGCTTGACGTGACCTGGCGCTAGGACCATGGGCTCATCTTCAAAGGTGCCTTTGGCATTTTGCATTTCGACAATTTCATCTACAATGGATGGGAGATCCCCTATCTCCCGAAATGTTGATCCCCATAATGCCGATTGGATGCCACCTACCCCAACTAGATCGGACGACCGAGACTTTGTCTTGAAATATAGGTGCTATCTCTTGTGCTATATCTCAGGCAACTTGGTAGCCTCAAAATCTCGATGACCGTCGATTCTGCCCTATAGATGGATCTCGACTGCCGAAAACAAAACTTGGCCCACTCGCTTGACGCGTAGCTTGAAATGAGATTTTTCGATGCTGTGCTTGGGCGCTCCTCGTGCAACCTGCAGACCTGGGTAGTCTTGTGCCCAAGACAAAAATTGTTATTAAAATTAGGCTCCATGGGGGATAGAGTTGTCCCTGTGATGCTCTAAGGACTCATTTTGCAGAGTTAGTGCCTTACTGTTGGGCTATGGAGTCATTATTTGAATATTAAAGACAAAAAGAAAAACAATATTTACAATCGCAGAAGAGCCATGTGCGGCTCAAGAGAAAAATCTTTTTAGGAAATTCCCATTGACAGGGCCATTGAAAATTTCTTGATCTTTCAAATCTTGCAACCTGTAGGTATTATTTGAAAATACGTCAAAGATCCTGAAAGGCCCGATCCACAGGGCCTCAAATTTGTCCTGCTTTCCCTTATCCTTCTTAGGAGCGTCCCATTTCAGTACCAGGTCTCCGATCTGGAAATCCTCTTTCTTGGCCTTCTTATCAAAAACCTGCTTGATCCTCTGTTGATGGTCCTGAATTCTGGTCATTACCTGCTCTTTGGCCTGCTGGACCTCCACCAGTTGATGAATTCTCCTGAACATATCATTAGTCTCTTCTTGATGATCCTGAAGGAATTTTGCTACAGGAATGGCTAACTGAGAAGGGAAAACAACCTCTGCTACATAGACTAATTGGAACGGGAAGATGCCTATAGATCTCTTCATGGTCACTCGATCGGTCCATAGAGCAAATTTCAACTTTGAATGCCAGGACTTTTTGTTGTCCTCCAATAGTTTTTTGATGATCCTTATTAAGATTTTGTTGGAGGACTTTGCTAGACCATTTCCCTGGGGATAGTATGAGGTGGAGTGAATGAGTTTGATCCCGAATTGCTCACAGAACTTGGCTAATGACTTAGCCCTGAAAGAGGTTGCATTATCAGTAACAATATTTTTTGGGTAGCTGAATCTTGTGATGAGGTATTCTAGGAATCCAATGATTACCTTGTGGGAAACACTCCTGGTAGGGATAGCTTCAATCCACTTAGTAAGGAAATCTATAGCAGTCAGGATCCATCTGTGTTTCCCACTAGAAGAAGGGTGGATTTCTCCAATAAAATCTAGGCCCCATTGCTGGAAAGGTCCTGAAACAACCACAAGCTTTAAAGGCAAAGACTTGAGATGTTGTTTTCCTTAAAATATTTGACATTTGATACAGGCTCTGACCTTCCTGTAGACATCAGTGAATACGATGGCCCAGTAGTATCCATCCCTGAGGATTTTGTAGGCTATGGCTTTCTAGAAATGATGCCCTCCACATTGGCTATAGTGAAATTCAACTATGATCCTATTAGCCTCTTGTGCATTCATACATTTCAAAAGCACCCCCAGGGGATCTTTCCAAAATAAAACTTGATCGACAAGGAAGTATCTGATTGCTTTGAGCTTCAGAGCTCTTTCCTCGTTTCTTTGCAGGCCATCTGGAGGCCGCAAATCCTACAGAAAATATATGACATCCTTATACCAGGGACATCGAGCCAACGGGGGTTCTGCTTGAGGGTCTATATCAGACAGCTGATCTTGCTGATTTTACGAGCATTCATTGATGAAATCTACCCCCAAAGATTTGCAATTTGCTTCAGCCAACAACTTAGCTAAACCTTGACCTTTGATTAATTTGGTATGCCTTATTTCTAAGTCAAACTCAAGGATCTTTTCCATCCACTTACTCCTCCTTTCGTCTATGTCAAGCTGAATAAGAATGTCTTTAACAATGGCCGAGGGGACATAGGCAATGATTTTTGACTACAGGACATAGGTTCTAAAATCTTTGAGAGCCTTTACCATGGCATAGACTTGCTTCTCCATAATGTCGTACCTGACTTCAACATCCCTTAGAGCTCTGCTAAAATAGGCAATAGGCTGCTCTAGCCTGGCCTTGTTTGTCTGTAATAAAACAACAACCACTGTGTCAGGTGAGGCAAAGGAGAAAATAAAGAAATCCTTTGAGTAATTGGGACTGATAAGCACAGGATCTTTCGTTAAGGCCTTCTTTATCTGCTCAAAGGAACTTCGTTATTCATAAGTCCACCTCACTTCATTTCCTTTCCTCAACATGGCTGTTATAAGTCTCACCTCTTCAGCAAAGTTAGAAACAAATCTCCTTAGAAAATTAATCTTACCAAGGAAAGATTGGACCTCCTTCCTGGATGTTGGGATTGATAAGGCCTGTATTGCTTCAACTCTGCTAGGATCGATCTTGACTCCTTCTGCTGATACTATGTAGCCCAGTAATTTTCCCTCCTTCATGGCGAACAAAGATTTCTTGGGATTCAATGAAATGTCAAAACTCCTGCATTTCAGGAAAACCTTCCTGAGGTGACAATAGTGTTCTTTATCGGATTTTGAAAAGACGGTTATGTCATCCATATAGACGACGACAAACTTTTCCCTTTCCCCAATGAAAGCTATGTCCATGGCACGTTGAAACGTTGCCCCTGCATTCATCAATCCAAAAGGCATTTTAACATACATGAAGGTGCCCCATGGAGTGGTAAATGTCGTATTTTCCCTGTCCACAGGAAGAACAAAGATTTGATTGTAGCCAGAGAAGGCAACGATCATGGAAATCTTGGACGCTCCTATTACCCTCTACAGTATATGTTCCATTTTGGGTAAGGGGTAATTGTCCTTTCGTGAGCTCCTGTTCAGGTTTCTAAAATCTACATAGAGTCTAATTTATCCATTCTTCTTCCTTACTGGGACCAAGTTGGCCACCCACTCTGAATATCTCAGTGGCACGATGATCTGGGCCTGTAGCAGCTTCTTCACTTCCCTCTCCATGATAGGCAACAACATAGGATTGATCTTTATTAACTTCTACCTAAATGGATTTGCCTCCCTTTTCAATGGGATTTTATGCTCAATGACAGAAGTGTCATATGTTTTGAGATCTTCATAGGTCCAGGAAAAAACATCAGCAAATTCCCTCAATAGTTCAGCGTATTCATCCCTCTACTCCTTTGTCATACTTTTGGACAATTTGGAAAACTTGAGTTCATTCTCAGTGCCAATGTTGCATTGAGTTGTATCAGCGTCATCCTATGGGATTTCCCCTTTTAATGCCACATCATTTCTATCAAAAATCCTTTCCAAAGGAACCAGTCCCCTTGGAATATGATTCCCGGGCAACTGTACAATGTTATGCTCTGCAATCTTATTCAGAAAATTACCCCCAACAAGCTTTTCATTAGAGAAAGAGTCTTGGTCAATATGCATCTTTGAAAATTCTTTGACAGTCTCTAAGAATCTTCTGATCTCAAGAGAATCCTCAAACACCTTCCAGTGTTTGACATTGTCAGGTATGGAGGGCCTGTATTTTACTTCTACATCATATCTAAATTTGGGTGTCAAGGGCACCTTGAAATTGCTTGCTGATGTAGCCAAGGAATCTGCCACTGTATTCTTCTCTCTTGGGATGAAAGAAATGTTAAATGCTGAGAAGAAACTATCAATTAGGTCCCATACCTCATTTCTGTAACTCCTAAGTCAAGGATGCTTAGCCTGATAAGCATTTCTGATCTGCTGGACTACCAATTCTGCATCTCTGAACACTGCTACCTCCTGAATTCTCATTTCCTTTGCAGCTCTTAATCCTAAAATAAGAGCTTCATATTCTGCCACATTGTTGGTAGCTTCAAATTCTAACTTGTATGATAGAAATATGGTTTCCTGAGTGGGTGACACAAAAAATACCCTAGCACTAGCGCCTTCCCTGGAAAAGGCTCCATCGAAAAACATTTTCCAGATGGGGGTGATGGAGGGAGGAAATTCATGAGAAGTGGTGGGTTGCTTTCTGAGTTTTAGAGGAGGTTCAGGAGCATTAGTGAGTTGTAGTAAAATGGAACCTAAATCAATGTCTAGGGAAAAAATGGGATGGTTGGTAGGATTGGCTTCATCACTGATTATATAGGCCAACTGGGCTTCTCTGTATAATCTCCTATGTTCCCCTCCAAATACTGGAAGAGTAGCATAGGTTAGGTCCATATGTAGAGTTCCCCCCAGCCTTTTTATCCAAGATCTTGATAACAACATACCAAACTTGGGGGGGGGCATCAGCCACCACAACATCCATGACCACACTTTTCATGGGCAATTGAAACAAGGTCACGACCAGGTCTTTGGTGACTCCTAGACATTGGACTTTCCTAGAGTCAAAGGAATAGAGGTCATGATAGGGTCTGATGACTTCTAGTCCTAATTCTTCCATGACGATTTTGGGCATGAGCTTGTGGGAAGCCCCTGGATCCATCAAACAATTGTGCAACACCTTGTCATGTATATTCAAGGATGTGTAGAAGGGAGGGGATGAATCATTCATGTCTTCTACCATAGGACCTAGAATAACTGCGGGCTTTTCATCTTGAAAATTGATGGAGTCTCTGGGAAAGCATGAGGCTTTAGACTGTAATAGCTCAGAGAAGCATTTTTTGAACTCTTCCTGTTTAATCAATTCGGTGAGGGGCACAGGGATTCTAATTTTTTGAATTTCATGCTCAAATTTGAAAGAAGATGTAAGCTTTGGGATTTCCCTCACTTCGGGAACATGACTCTAGACCATTGGAGGGAGGGGTTGAGCCTTCCTACCTTTGTTGTTGTCACCTAATTCACTAGCAGGTTTCTCTGTTCTAGGGAACTATTCAAGAACATCAGGTGTTGCTATCTTTTTCTTGGACCTCAGGTTATACCTGCCTTGGCTGCTACTAGCCTTGTCTCCCTTGCTAAGTTCATTTAGCTAATTGTCCACGAGAGATTCCTTGTATGCTGATTGAGTGAGATGAGAAAAAGGAGGAGCGTCTCCGAAGCAATGGATTTTAGGATCAAGCCCATCTGTTTCCCCTTCTTCCTCCTCAGCCACAAAATTATTTTGAAAAGGGGCCTGAATTTTCTGGTCTTCTCTATCTCTTCCTCTCTGGTCTCTTTGCATAGTCAGGGGAGCAATATTGTTTGGCCTCCTGAATCCTCCTTTGTTTTCAGCAATTTGAGGAACTTTGTATGCTTTCCTCCCCTCCACCTTCATTCTCTCCATTTCTGCAGATAGAGACTTCACCATCTTGGTCAGTTCATCCACCTAAGGGTGAGGCACCGAGGGGCCAAAAGTTGAGGCTTCATATCTTCCCTTTCTCCTATCTGCATCAGTATTTCTTCTCAGCCTATCAACTGCTAATACGTTAGATTCCACCTCTATGGAGGCATCTTGCATCTGCGCTAGGGAGGTAGCTCTTCTTTCTCTCAATAGAAGACATAAGTCAGGGTTGAATGCACTAGCATAAGAAATTTTGGCAGATGCTTTTGAGGGCTTTATCTCAGCAGGAATATTATTATACATCTTATTGAATATTTTGGAGAAGTCAGAGACAGACTCTCCTTTCATATTTTTCAAAGACCCGAACTGTATCATGTAATACATGAAATCCTTCTTATCTCCCCACTGCCTCAGGAAAGCACCATCTAGAGCTTCAATTCCAGCAATAGATCTGGGGGCCAATCCCCTAAACCATTTCCTCACCTCACCATACAGGCTCTGGACGAAGAATCTCATCTAGACATCTTCATTTTCAATGTTGAGGTTGTCTGCATAACTGTAGAAAGCAGCCAGGTGCTCTTCCACAGTTATGTCCCCTTCGCTAGTGAACTTGGGCATATACTTTAGGTAATCTCCAGCAGGAAGAAGATTCGTAGGATGGGGTAGGATTAAGGGAGCATATCTGGTAGTGACTATGGCATCCATTCTATTTAGAGGGGGATTAGCACCAACCATATGAATATTAGGTGGAGGAGAAATTGGAGGAGAAGGTGTTCGTGAAGGGGCTACTGGGAATGAGTCTCTAAGTGGGATGGGAAATAATAGAGGATTTAGGGAGAAGGCTAATGGTCTTAAGTCAGTATATGCTTCTCTTTGTGCAGAAGTGGCAACAGTAACAAGAGGAGGAGTGGTAAAGATAGGAGTGGGGTAATCTTTTGTGGTCCTGGGTCTATGCCAAAGTACAACTTCAGGGGAGAGGGGAGTGACAAGGATTTCTCCCTCCAATCCCATACTAGGAGGGGAAAACTCAGTAGGAACACTCCCAAAATTCAGGAAATGGGAAACCTCAGAAAAAGGTCTGTTAAGAAACTGAGGAGGAGAAAATGGAGTTCCTATAGAAGGAGATGGCGGATTACCTAGTTCGACAGTGAAATCTTCTCCTTTAGAGGCCTTTCCTTTTCTGAGAACCACCTCTGGATTAGTTTCAGGTGTAGCTAGAGGCAGTTGTGGATGGGATCGCATGTGTTTGCCTCTGAAAGCCACAATTAACATGGCAGGTTCGCCACAATGGAGTTGTCACAATGGAGTCGCCAGGTGCACAGTAGCAATCTTCAAAGGCTCTAATACCTGATGCACCTTCAGAATCAATGGCTCAATGTCGTTCAATCCCGGGGAAAAATTTTCAACTTAGTCCCCAACAACGACACTAGAAATGTTAGCATCAACAGTCACTCCTGGATTGTGACAGGAGCAGAGCCCAACGCCCATTAGTTTTATGTCACGATAAGTTTAATGGCTGATCAAATGGTTAGAGACCCAGGACGGAATCACTCTAGCTCAGGGACCAGGTTTGGTATGTAATCAATAAAGGAGGTCTTGATCTAACTTCAGTCAGTGGGTTGATTGTAAAATGGGCAGGTGGAAGACTTGGTGAGAGGAGTGAGAAAAACTACCTCAGGCAACAGGCCTTTCAACAGTTTGCAGAAGAAAAACTCTAAATGCAAGATCCTCTTGGTTCAGATTTTTGGGTAACTGAAGGGGTGACTTGACTGGATCCTCCAATTCCAAGTCATTCAGCGTTGAGAAAATCACAAGACCGATCAGAGACAATGTAGCTTTTACAGTGATCCAACCTACATCTTCCTATAACTGCTACAACTCGACTGGATCCTCCAATTTTGAGTTGTTCTAATACAGTATGAACAAAGACATGGAAAGAAGATGACATTCATAAGGCAGGAATTCTTAGATGTTAATACATAACCAGAATAACCAGTGCTTCGTTAAAGCTTTTACAATCATGAGCCTTGCTCAACCATCGATCCTTAACAAAAAATCAAAACTAAGTATATATACTCCAAAACATTTTCCCAACAGAGGCATCTTAGACTTTCAGGATGGGGCATCTCTTCAATCAAATCTGGCCTGTGCTCCTCCGTCATACGCCATCATAGAGGTTGTACGTTCCCCTTGAATTTTTCACTAGATTGTTTATGCTTAGAGAGGTTTTATGTTCTCGCTGCCTTTTTCATTAGAGTCACATAGCATCTCATTCATCCTAACTTTTGGTTTGACTCATAGAGGTTGTACGTTCCCCTTGGATTTTTTCAATACCTCACAAGACTGGTTGATTCTCCAAATCTCCCTGGCTAACCTCAGGGTGGCCCATATGACCTCTCATTGGATAATGACTATCAATGATGCCAAATTTAACACTCCCTCTTAGCGAGGGAGTCATTCTCATCCACACCAAGATTGCCTCTCAGCTGCACAAACTATCTCGAGTTCAGAGGCTTGGTCAGTATATCAGCTACCTTCTCTCTTGTGGTTATGTACTGTAACTTTATAGTTTTTCTCTCGACCAAGTCTCTGATGTAGTGGTACCTCATGTCAATATGTTTTGACCTTTCGTAAAATATCAGGTTCTCTGTCAATTTTATGCAACTTTGATTATCACAGTGAACCACCATTGTCTCGATCTTGTCACCAAACAACCAAGAAACAAATTTTATGAGCCATACTACTTCCTTGCTAGCATCACTTGCTACAATGTACTCATCCTTTGTTGTACTCTGTGTAATGGATCCCCGATTTCGACTTGACCAAGAGATCATAGCGAATCCTAAACTGAAGCAGTATCCAGAAGTACTCTTTCGATCCAATGGGATTCCTACCCAGTCAACATCTGCATACCCATGCATAAATAAACCACCACTGGATGTATATCTCAGACCATAAGTAATGGTCCCTTTGAGATATCTCAAGATGTGCTTTGTTGCCACCCAGTTTTTATGTCGCGGTTCAGTCATGAACTGACTCATTGTAATCACTACATATCATATATCTGGACTAGTGTGGATCATGTACATCAATGATCCAATTAGTTTCCTATGCATGGTGGGATCCACCAAATCTGAACCTATATCAAAATCATGCAGCTACCCCAGGTTGGTAACCATCGGAGTAGACATGGACTTGAAATCCATCATACCAAACCTCTTTAGTACATCCACTACATATTTTTCTTGTTCCAGAAATATCTCGCCGTGTCTTTTCCACACTTCCAATCCTAGGAAGTAATGCATCAAGCCTAAGTCTTTCATCTTGAATTATGAGGTTAGCTTTCTCTTACACCAGGCTATTAGCCCATCATATCCTGTTCGAAAGAGATCATCAACATACAATATTAGTATAACAGGTTGGTTACCTCTTACCTTGAAGTACAGATTTGCATCAACATCACTTTTATGAAAGTCTGGGCATTTAAGAAAGCCATCAATCCTGTCATACCAAACTCTGGGAGCTTTCTTAAGACCATACAAGGCCTTCCTAGCTACAGGGGCAAAAGTATCTTCATAGTCGATTCCTTCTTTCTGAGTGAAGCCTCTGGCTACAAATATTTCTTTGAAAATTTCCACACTTCCATCAGCTACGTGTTCGATCTTATAGATCCATTTAGGAGAAACCATTGATTTGTCTTTTGGCCTTGGCACAATGTCCCAAACATTTTTCTTTATAATAGACCTGTATTCCTTAAGCATGGAATCCTTCCATACTTGTAATTTATCTTCTTATTCAAATGAAAAATGTTCAGCACCACTAATGCTTCTCATCAGTGCAACATAACCTCCAAACCTATGAGGCCTCTTCCTTTCCCTAGAAGTTCCTTTGGGGGAAGCTATCCTTTCTACTTCCTGCACTATTTCTTTAAGCCACCCTAGATTCCTTTTGGTCAGAGGTTCTTCAAGAGTTCTTTCTAACACTTCAGAAAGTTTTGGGGGCTCATTAATTGTCCATTCTTGAGGTTCCTCTGTCTGATCATATGACTCTTCATTTTCATAAGAGGGTGAAGCTAGCTGAACTACTTCTGATTCTTGCCGAAGTTTCATGGATTTCTTAAATGGGGATTCCTCATGGAATTTCACATCTATGATTACCTCTATTTTCCTTTGGCCTGGTACATAAATCCTATAAGCCTTGGAGTTGTCACTGTACCCCAAAAACACCCTTTCTTTCTTGAGGGTTCCATCTTTGTCCTCTTTTCCTTAGGGACACAAATATACACAGGACACCCAAATATCCTTAGATTCCCTACTTTAGGTTTGATCCCTGAGAAGACCTCTTCAGGAGTCTTGTCCTTCAAGATAACATGTGGACACCTATTTTGAATATACACGGCAGTGGAGGTAGCTTATACCCATAAAGAATTTGGCAAATCCTGGTCAAACATCATTGCTTTCGCTACCTCACAAATTGTCTTGTTTTTACTCTAGGCAACTCCATTTTGTTGAGGGTTATATGGCATGGTCAATTGTCTCTTGATTCCTACTGACTTGCATAAATCCTCAAATTGGAGAGATTCAAACTCTCCTTCATTGTCTGTTCTAAGGATTCTGATGTGTTTCCTTGTCTAATTTTCAATAAACGCTTTATACTCTTTGAATTTATCAAAGGTGTCACTTTTAGCTTTAAGGAAATATATCCAATATTTTATTGAGTAATCATCAATAAAAATTACATAATACAAACAACCATTGAGTGAGGGAGATGACATGGGACCACATATATCAGAATGAACTAGATCTAAGATGCCTTGAGCTCTATTGTCACTACTAGGAAATGCTTTCTTTATATTTTTACCTAGCATGCATCCCTTACAAATTTCATTTTTACTAAGCGAAATAGAGGGCATGCCACATACGATGTTCTGTAGACCTGGAATAAATTTGTAATGAATATGTCCTAGTTTTATGTGCCACAACTCGGTGGAGCTAGTCGCATCATGGACCAATGCCTGAACTGACTGTCCTGACACGATGTACAGTCCTCCACTGCGAGTTTCAATGGGTTCTGTTGTACTTAAGTGGCTACCTTTAGCCCATAGTAGTGCCTTCTTGTCCTTGAATATCACCCAATATCCTTTGTCCTCAAGGATTGCAATTGATAGTAGATTATTCTTGAGCCCTAGAACATATAATACTTCATCAACATGAATTCTAGCCCTAGATTCCAATCTGAAGGAGATAGAGCCTACTCCCTCTATCTTGTAACATTTTTCATCCCCAAGATTGACCTTCTCTGCAAAAGATTTTGTCTCGAAATATGAGAGGATCTCCTTGTACCTTGTCATGTGCTTTGATGCACCACTGTCTACTAACCAAGTTTTTGGCCCCGTGAAAACTAAACTAGATAAGGCATAAACCAAGTAATATTATTTTCTGTTTTCTTTCTCTTTAGAAGGACTTTTCTTATTTCTTTTGGATTCATCATCCTCAATAGTTGAGGCATGATATTTCCCTTTCCTAGGATATTTCTTTCTAAACCAACAATCTTTAGAAAAATGACCCAACTTATTACAGCTAAAGCATTTAATCTTAGATGTATCAATATTCTTTCCTTTGAATGTACCTTTGGTTTTTGTCTTCCTCTAAGAGCCTTTCTACAAAGTGCCTTTCTTCTTTCCATTGAATCTTTATGCTAAATCTGAGTTCTTTTCTTTTGTTGGCTCGTTCCTGGTAGCCATGTGACTCTTCTCCTAGAGGAAATCATGCCATAACCTCTCAAACATGGGCTGAATCTCTCTCCCACTTACACTGGATAAGAAGGTCTGCCATGAAGAAGGAAGACCGCCAAAAATGGCGTACACTAAATCATCATTGTCCACTATCACCCCTCTGACCAAAATATGATCTCTTATCTGGGCTATTCTGGAATAGAAATATGCCACTAATTCACCTTTCTCCATATTCAAATACTTAATCTCATGCTTAAGTGTCCTCTTCTGACTTGGAGACTGTTTCTCATACAGATTCACCAAGGTATCCATATAGTCCTTGGAAGTCATTAAGGAAGTCATTGCATGCATTATATTGTCTTTGACTGAGTCAAAGATGATTCGCTTGGCCTTTGCTTGACTCGTCTTGAAGGTCGCTCTTCCTACATTATTCGTGGTTTCCTCCATCACTGTGGTCACATACTGCTCAAGATCATGCTCCTGCAAGATATTTGTTATCTGACGCTTCCACACATTGACATTGGTAGCTCCTTTGAGCCTATCCTTGGCCCTGACTGAGATGGAGGATGCCATGGACCTCACACTAGAAAATTAATCATGAAATCTTGGATCTATGTGTACATGTTGTTATACTTCAACATGTTTAACACACCCTAAATTATGAGCTTGATTTCTTATGCGTAATAATTCTTTTATTTTCTTCAATACTTTGATTCTAGGTTAATACACTTCAACAACACCAAATCATAACCGAATAGAAATAACTAGGTAGATAAGTAAGCATGCACATGAAAAACACATATACCATGGGGAAAACCTGTGTAGTGACAAAACCCCAAGAAATGACATTCATTTATTTCATTAATAATGTATGATCACTTACAAATATCCACCATGAATTTTCTTCTCTTAAATAGCTTTCCAATATGACTCTGACCTGACAAAGACCTAAGATACCTAGATGAAATACACCTCTGATATGTTTCCTCTATTGTTGATATACAACACTGATATGATGTTGATATACACCTCTAATATGCAACCTCTATTGAAGATATAAAACACTGATATGCTTCTTTGGTATGCTTCCTCTTTATCATTGATATGCTCCTCTATTGCTTCACTGTTAACTTGCATATCAAAATGTGTTGAAGAGATAATTCAACCTCTGCTTGTATAGGCAGAAGAGGGGAAGAGGAGTGGCTTGAAATAGTAACATTTTTTCATGCTTTAATCATAAATCAACTTCATACTTTAGTTCGAACATAGAACTAAACTTGAGATTGGTATACTTTAGTTTGAAAATAGAACTAGACTTGAGACTTTAGTTACAACTCAACATTACACTTTAGTTCGAAAATAGAACTAGACTTAAGACTTCAGTTGCAACTCAACATTACACTTTAGTTCTAAAATAGAACTAGACTTAAGACTTCAATTACAACTCAACATTACACTTTAGTTCTAAAATAGAACTAGACTTAAGACTTCAGTTACAACTCAACATTACACTTTAGTTCTAAAATAGAACTAGACTTGAGACTTCAGTTACAACTCGACTCTTTATAAGGAAATTCAAAATTATCTTCATGGTGGACAATGTTACATGTGCCAACGCACTAGATCAATACATTTATATCATTGGCAATATTGGGAATATCGTTTGTTTCTAGCTCATAGGAATTTTACATTCAACCTAAATTTTGCTAGATGCCTTGACTTTTTCTGTTAAGATCCTAAATAGATATACCAATATAATCACCACAAATACTGAATACACAATAGATCCACAAAGCAATATAGAAGAAACCACACAATATTATTACCAAACCCTTGAGGTAGGGAAACACCATACAATGGATCCTATTATGGAAGGGATCCTCTCCTGTTCACTTGCCTCTTCGAGGGAGCTTCCTCCTATTGAGCTACTGCTCCAAACACACTAATTCTCTTCATATCTCATTACATTGCTTGAACCCCTTTATATAGTGCTACCATCACCTAATAACATTCTAGAGGAGGAAACTTCTAGAAGTAGAACCTTCTAAGAAGTCCTCTTACATTTATTATATCTAACTACCATAGTGGGCCTTATTTAATAATATAGTGGACCTAGTCCACCTTATATTGAATGACCTCCACTATTATCACTATGGGCCCTCTAGGCCCCCCCACTACCTCTCTAGCTACCTTAC
>JASDQU011175130.1:29823-42669 GCA_032191745.1 Picea mariana
CAGTGCGCATCTCTCAACGGTCTAGATTGGGGAGCCCAGATCTATGGTCAAGGTTGGATTTCAGACCACCTTTGCCTATCTACTTTTAATAGGGGGCCGGGGGGCATCCCAAATTGGCAGCTTAAAGCACCCCCCCCTTGTCACATCTTCAATTTCTTCTACCGTCCACCTTCCGCCATCTATATTCCACTCTATATCTCACATCCAGTCAGTGCCATTCTATCACACCTTATTCCCTTTCGCTCCCTCTCCCCTTCAGACAGTTGTCCCACTCCCTTCCACGTTGTCCCGCCATAAGCGATGTGTCCTCCCTCGACCTGTCATATCCCATCACCTTTCCTCCTTTCATCTATCACCCTCTTGCCTCCTGCCATGTGTCTCACCCCTATAACCTCCTTGGCCACTTCCCTTCCCTCTTACATGCCGAGCATGCCAAATCATCCCCACCTGACCTTTTTTCTTACACTTCTTCCTATCATATGCCCCATTTATCACACTTGCCTACAAGTCTTTCCAAGCATTTGGTTGGCAGATCCAGGTGGCACCATGAGAATACCTCCACGGACCGAAAGGAAGAGTTGACCAGGTTGTTCCCAACCCCAAGGAGGCAGTTATTGTAGTTGTTGTTGGTGGTTAGACATTGTCTACACTATAAATAGAAATCCAATAAAAGGACCCGAGACAGGTCAATTCTTCTGCAAGATTGCCAAGAGTCTGATTGCGTTTGACATAAGTGCACGACCGTCCAGAGACTGCAAGTGCAGTCTACTAGTAAACATGCAGACGTAATGTTGTTAATGTAGAAGTCTCAGTTTTGCTGATGTTATTTGCTTTGGGTATATGTAGGAAAATTTTCCATTTTGCAAGGCATCGTTGGTAGAGCTAAGCTCCTTGTTGTATGGTTTTGATGAAGCATTGGTTTCTCTGATCATGTATGTGCATCCAAGATTTCTTGTTTAAATGGAAGTCAGCTTTCTTATTCACTCTATTTTCCTTCTGATGCTAAGGAGTTCATGATCGATAGATTTGCATGAACCATTGTGATTGTGTTATCATAAATGATTTGTTGTAACATTGTTATATTCCATAGTTTCCTTGTGATTTAAATTCTAGAAGTTCTCGTGCTTAAATCATTCATCCATGAGTTGCTGAAAGGCCTGACGTCTTCGGTCGACGTCTACATTTTCTTGTTAATGTCTTGCTCATGCTTACCCTTACTACAACCTACTGACTGACATTAGACTAAGAACTCACTTGTTCATACATAGCTCTGTCTAGGATTTTGAGTTAAAATGATATCATTCTGAGTCTGCTCTCTTTTGATCACCCTTGATAAACAAATCGTGACATAAACTGATGGGTGTCGGGCTCTTCTCTTCCTGCAATCCAGGAGTGACTTCTGATACTAACATTTTCTGGCGCCACTGCCGAGGACGAAGTTGGATATTTTCCCTCAAATTGAACGATATTGAGCCTCTGATTCTGAAGGTGCATCAGGCATCAGAGCCCTACAAGATTTCTATTGTGCACCTGGTGACTCCATTGTGATGACTCCACTGTGACGAACTTGTTGTTTCAGTTGTGGCTTCGAGGGGAAAACACACACGGTCTCATCCACAATTTCCTCTAGTTACACCTAAAGAAGATCCTAAGAAGCTTGTCGGAAAGGGAAGGGCCCTTGAAGGAGAAACTTCTGCTGCTGAACTAGGTATTTATGACAGTTCTCATCTTCCTCTATTAGAAACTCTATTTTTTGTTTCTCAGTTTCCCAGCCGACCTGTTACTGAAGTTTCCTGTTTTCTAAAATTTGGGAGTGTTCTTGCTGAGTTTTATTCTCCTGGTCCGAGACAGGAGGGAGAAAATTTTGTCACTCCTATCTTCCCTAACATTGTAGCTTGGTCTAGACCTAGGACCATAGGAGATTTCCCCACTCCTAGCTTCACCACCCATCCTTTTATTACTATGGTTTCTACTATAGAGAGAGAATCATCTCCTCATTCAAGCCCTGTATCCTTTTCTTTGAATCCTCCATTGTTTCCTTTTCTACTTGAAATCTTAGCTCCAATATCCCCTGTTCAAACTCCTTCTCCTCCTAGTTCTCCTCCAGCTAATATTCCTATGGCAGAATAAAATCCGCCCATGACTAAAATGGAGGCTATAATAGCTGCTAGGTATGCTCCCCTTGTGTTACCTCAACCTCTCAATGCCCATCCAGTAGATGGCTACCTTAAGAAGTTACCCAGGTTCACAAGCGAAGGAGACATATCTGTAGAACAACTCCTTCAAGCCTTTTACATTTTCACAGATGATCTTGTTATCATGCATGCAAACACATGAATGAGGATTTTTGTCCATAGCCTTAAAGGAGAGGCTAGGAAATGGTTTAAGGCCCTGCCTCTTGGATCTATTGATGGGATTGAGGCTTTGGAAAATGACTTTTTGAGACAGTGGGGAGACAAAAAAGACTTCATGTATTACATGACAGAGTTTGGGTCCTTGAAATTGATGGAAGGAGACTCTATCTCTGATTTCTCCAAGAGATTCAATAAAATGTACAAGAAGATTCCCGCTGAGATAAAGAACTCAAAAGCCTTTGCCAAAATCACTTATGCTAGTGATTTTGATTCCGATTTCTGCCTCTTATTGAGGGAAAGACGAGCTACTTCCTTAGCTCACATGAAGGATTCAACTATGGAAGTTGAGTCAAATATATTGGCTGTTGACCAACTCAGAAATAAAGCAGATAGAGATATGACCAGTAGGAGAGTTGAACCCTCCTGATCAGGTTCCTCTGCCCTTCCCCCCTAAGGGGACAAGGTAACTAAAGTGTTGAAATCACTTTTAGCTAGGATGGAAAGGTGGGAATTATAAGGAAAGCCCATATATATAAATCCCCAAAGTACTAATAACAAAGGGCTCAGGAGGCCAAATAATAATGTCCCTCAAATTATTCCAAGAGAACAAAGGAATAGAGATAGAGACAACCAGAGGATCCAAACCCCTCTTCAAAATAGCCTTGTTGTTGGTGAGGAAGGAGAGGAGACAGATGAGCTTGGTCCTGAAATCCATTGTTTTGAGACACCTCCCCTTCCCCCCATTTGACTCAATATGCATATGAAGAATCCCTTATGAATAGTCAAATCAACAAGTTGGGTAAAGGGGAGTAGGCCAAAGGAAATATTCCTAACAAATACAATCTCAGGTCAAAGAGGACCGAAGGGAAGGTTGATATTCTTGATCAACCTCTTGTAGCAGAAAGGCCTGCTAAGCCTATAGCACGCACTACCAAGGAAAGGATCACTCAAAATATTTCTCCAACATCCAAAGACCCTATCCCTGAGGTAAGAGAATCTCCTAATCCACCTTCTTCCTTTAGTTTTGAGCATGAAATTCAAAAAATTAGAATTCTTGTACCTCTCTCGGAACTAGTTAAAAATAAAGATTTCAAAAGGTCCCTCTCTAGACTGCTACAATTTGAGTCCCCCTAGCTTGCCACAGACTTAGTAAATCTCCAAGATGAAAATCTAGCAGTCATCCTAGGTCCCATGGTAGAAGACAGAGACGATTCATCCTCTCCCTTCTACACATCCCTAAACATACATGATAAGGTGTTGCATAATTGCCTGATGGATTCAGTGGCTTCCCATAACCTCATGCCAAAAATAGTCATGGAAGAATTGGGACTGGAAGTATCAAAGACCTATCATGATTTGTACTCTTTTGATTCAAGGAGGGTGCAATGTATTGGAGTCATCAAAGACCTAGCAGTATCATTGTTTCAACTGCCCATGAAGAGTGTAGTCATGGACATTGTAGTAGTTGATATTCCCCCCAAGTTTGGCATGTTGTTGTCAAGATCGTGGATTAAAAAGCTTGGATGGACATTACAGATGGACCTCACATATTCCACCATTCCATTCTTTGGAGGGGAACACATAAGGTTGTATAGAGAATCTCAGCTGGCCTACATTGTTAGTGGTGAAGCAGACCCCACCAATCATCCTATATTTGCACTTGATATTGATTTGGGGTCTAGTTTATTGCTGCTCACTGATGTTCCTGAAACCCCTCTTCAAATCAGAAAATAACCCTTATCTGATCGAGAAATACCTCCCCCAACTACCTCTGTGTGGAAAATGTTCTTCGACGGAGCTTCTTCTAGTGATGGTTCTGGTGTTGGAGTGGTTTTGGTGTCGCCTTGTCAGGAAGCCATTTTCTTGTATGACAAGAAAATGGCTTCCTGNTTCTTCTAGTGATGGTTCTGGTGTTGGAGTGGTTTTGGTGTCGCCTTGTCAGGAAGCCATTTTCTTGTCATACAAGATAGAGTTTGAGACCACCAATAATGTGGCTGTATATGAGGATCTTGTTCTGGGTTTAAGGGATGCAAAAGAAATGGGAATTGAGGAGGTAGCAGTGTTCAAATATGTAGAGTTGATAGTTCAACAGATCATAAATTCTTATCAGGCTAAGCATCCTTGACTCAGAAGTTACAGAAATAAGGTATGGGACCTATTTGACAATTTTTTTTGGGAATTCAACATTTCATTTATTCCAAGAGAGGAAAATACATTCCTTAGCTATTTCAGCTAGCCAGTTTAAGATTCATTTGCCTCCTAATATCAAACATGAGGTTGAGATAATATATCATCCCTTTGTACCAAACAATATCAAGCATTGGAAGATATTCGAGGATGATCTGGAAATCAGAAAATTTCTTGAGTCTGTCGATGAATTATCTGCATTGTACATTGATCAAGATCCTGATCCCGAAGGTGACCCTCACTCTGAAGCATTTTTAAATAAAATTGCTAATCACCATATTGTTCAGTTGCCTAGCAATCACATTCCAAAAGGATTAGTTCCTTTATAAAGATTGTTCGATGGAAATGATGTGGCAGTAAAGGGTAGGGTTTCAAATGGAAATGCTGATACAGCTGAGTGCAACATTGGCACACAGAAGGAACCTAAATTCATCAAGTTGTCGAGCAGTCTGTCAAGGGAGCAAAGGGCTGTGTATACTGAGTTATTAAAAGAATTTTACAATGTGTTTGCATGGACCTATGAAGACCTCAGAAAATATGACACATCTGTAACCCACTGAAAGAGGAAGCTAAGACTTTCAGAAAAAAGCTAAGACAGATTAACCCCATATTGCTTCCTATCATGGAGAGAGAAGTGAAGAAGTTGTTAGATGCTCAAATCATTGTCCCTTTGAGATATTCTGAGTGGGTGGTTAATTTGGTGCCGGTAAGAAAGAAGAGTGGAGAAATCAAACTTTGTGTTGATTTCAGAAATATGAATAGAAGCTCAAAGAAGGACAATTACCCCCTACCTAAGATGGAACACATATTGCAAAGGGTGACTGGTGCATCCAGGATATCCATGATCGACAATTTTTCTGGTTACAATCAGATATCAGTCCTACCTGAGGATAGAGAAAAAACATCTTTCACCATTCCTTGGGGCACATTCATGTATGCCAAAATGCCTTTTGGATTGATGAATATAGGAGAGACATTTTAGCGAGCCATGGACATAGCCTTCATTAGGGAGAAAGATTAGTTTGTGGTGATTTGTCTGGATGACATCACTGTCTTCTCTAGATCTGATGAAGAACATTGTTGTCACTTGAGGAAGGTTTTCTTGAAGTGTCGAAGGTTTGGCCTCTCCTTGAACCCCAAGAAATATTTGTTTGCTATGAAGGAGGGCAAGCTATTAGGCCATATAGTATCAATAGAGGGAGTGAGAATTGATCGCAGTAGGGTGGAGGCAATTCAGACCCTGTCACTCTCGAGATCCAATAAATAGGTCCAATCTTTCCTTGGCAAGATTAACTTTCTGAGGATGTTCGTCTCAAATTTTGTTGAGTTGGTGAAACAGATCATAGTCATGCTCATAAAAGGAAATGAAGTAAAGTGGACTGCTGAGCTCAAGGCATATTTTGTCCAAATAAAGAAGGCATTGACTGAGGCACCTATGTTGATCAGTCCTGATTATTCCAAGGATTTCCTAATTTTTTCTTTTGCTTCTTTTGATACAGTAGCAACGATCTTATTGCAGAAAAATGAGAAAGGGCGAAAGCAACCCATTTCCTTCTTCAGTAAGGCATTAAGAGATGTAGAAATTAGGTATGAGATCATGGAGAAGTAGACCTATGCCTTGGTGAAATCTCTCAAAGATTTCAAAGTCTATGTCCTGCACTCAAAGGTGATTGCATATGTTCCTTCATCCTTTGTGAAGGACACCCTAATCTAGCCTGACGTAGATGGGAGAAGGGGAAAGTGGATTGCCAAGATCCTTGAGTTTGAGTTGGAGGTAAAGCCCACCAAGTTGGTTAAAGGGAAAGGTTTAGCCAAGCTCCTGGTTGAATATAAATGTAAGGCTTTGGGGGTAAATTTCATACTTATTCGCTCAGTAAATCAGCAAGCTGAGTTGTCAGATGACAGTCCTCAAAGCAACTCCCTATTGGCAGAATGCTCCTAGTATAAATATGTTATATTTTTCCTACAAGAGTTAAAGCCCCCTGATGAAATGGGGAAGAGTAAGGCAAGATCTCTAAAGCTCAAAGTAGTCAAATATTTCCTTATTGACTAGATCTTGTAATGGAGAGACACTTTAGGGTTGTTTCTAAGGTGTCTGAACCCACAGGAGGCCCATAAAGTTACGTTTGACTTCCATAGTAGCCTATGTGGAGGGAATCATTTCTGGAAGACCACAACCCACAAAATTCTCAGGGTTGGGTACTACTGGCCCACCTTATTCTCTGATGTCTGCAGAGAAGTCAGAGCTGCATCAAATGCCAAAGGTTCTTAGTAAAGCAGCAACTCAAATCTCTGCCACTAAATCCTGTAGTAGCTTCAACACCATTTCAGTAGTGGGGGTTGGACTTCATTGGAGAAATTCATCCTCCTTCAAGTGGCCAACATAGATGGATCCTGACTGCAATAGATTACTTCACCAAGTGGATAGAAGTTGTCCCCACTAGGAATGCTTCACATAAGGTAATTATCATCTTCCTGGAGGATATTATAGCTAGATTTGGTTGTCCCAGCAGAATTATCACTGATAATGCTGCTTCTTTCAAGTATGAGCCTCTAGTTATGTTCTGTGAGCAGTTTGAGATTTCACTGATTCATTCCACCCCCTATTATCCTCAAGGAAATGGGCTGGAAGAATCTTCCAATAAAATTTTGATCAAGCTCATTAAAAGATTGTTGGAAGAAAATAAGAAGGCTTGGGATTCAAAGCTCAAATTCACTTTGTGGGTTGATCGAGTGACAACAAAGAAGTCCCTCAGCACCTCCCCTTTTCAACTTGTTTACGGGACAAAAGCTATATTTCCCACTTAGTTGGCTTTACCTATGGAAAAATTCTTTCAAGATTATGAAGGAGAGCCAGATCATATGGTTAGAAGAATTCATCAGCTGGTGGAAGCACAATAGACCAAGGAGAAGGTAATGGAGAGAGATCGTAGTCATCAGCAGAAGATCAAGCAGGCCTTTGACAAAAAGGAAGAATTCGAGCTAGGAGATTTGGTGCTTAAGTGGGATGCACCTAGGCAGGACAGAGGGAAACACAACAAGTTTGATGTCCTATGGATTGGACCTTTCTAAATATCTGAAGTATTCTTGAACAACACTTACAGGTTGCAATATTTGGCGGAAGAATAATTTTTTAATGGCCCGGTAAATAGGTGTTTCCTAAAGAAATGTTTCATTTAAAGCCTTAGACGACTCCTCTGTTTTTGTAAATATTGTTTTTTGTTTGTTTCTAGCTTAATAAATGACTCCATAGCCCAATATCAAGGCACTGGAACTGCAAATGAGTCCTTAGAGCATCACAGGGATGACTACATCCCCCATGGAGCCTAATGTTATCACCAATTCTTGTAAAGGCAGTGGTTTCCTAAGAGATAAGCCCCTTTGGGTGGAAAAATGCAAAGAAGTGGGGTAAAAACCCACTTACTCTAGGTTAAGGTGCAAATGCACATCTGGTTAAGCGGTAGGCAGATCTAGGTGGCCAAAATCTGCGCACCCAGATCTACGGCCAGAATTCCATTCCGGAGCCCCCTCGCCATTCTAACATTAAAGAAGGGGGGGGGGGGATTCCCAGAAATGGGCGCGCATCTCTCAACGATCTAGATTGGGGAGCCCGGATCTATAGTCAAGGTTGGATTTTGGACCCCCTTTTCCTATCTAATTTTAATAGGGGGGGTTGTCCGAAATTGGTGGCTTAAAGCAGGCCCCCCTTGTCACATATTTGATTTCTTCCACCGTCCACCTTCCACCATCTGTCTTCCACTCCATATCTCACCTCCACTCAGTGCCATCCTGGAACACCTTATTCCCTTTCACTCCCTCTCGCCTTCCGACACCTAGCCCACTCCCTTCCACGTTGTCCCTCCATAAGCAATGTGTCCTCCCTCGACCAGTCATATCCCATCACCTTTCCTCCTTTCATATATCACCCTTCTACCTCCTACCATGTGTCTCGCCCTTATCACCTCCTTGGCCACTTCCCTTCCCTCTTCCACACTGAGCATGCCAAATCACCCTCGCTTGACCTTTTTTCTTACAATGATTCCTATCATATGCCCCATTTATCACAAATGCCTACGAGTCTTTCCAAGCATTCGATTTGCGGATCCAGGTGGCACTATGAGAAGACCTCCAAGTCCCAAAAGGCAGAGTTGACCAGGTTGTCCCCAACCCCAAGGAGGCAGTTATTGAAGTTGTTGTTGGTGGTTAGACATCGTCTCCACTATAAATGGAAAGCCTAGAAAAGGACCCGAGATAGGTCAATTCTTCTGCAGGATTGCCAGGAGTCTGATTGCGTTTGACATAAGCGCACGAACATCCAGAGAATCCAGGTGCAGTCTACTAGTAAACATGTAGACGTAATGTTGTTAATGTAGAAGTCTCGGTTTTGCTGTGGTTATTTTCTTTGGTTATATGTAGGAAATTTTGCCATTTTGAAAAGCATCGTTGGTATAGCTAAGCTCCCTGTTGTATGGTTTTGATGAAGCACTGGTTTCTCTAATCATGTATGTGCATCCAATATTTCTTGTTTAAATGGCAGCCAACATTCTTATTCACTCTATTTTCCTTCTGATGTTAAGGAGTTCATGATCGACAGATTCACATGAACCATTGTGACTGCGTTATGATAAATGATCTCTTGTAACATTGTTATATTCCTTAGTTTCCTTGTGATTTAAATTCTAGAAGTTCTCATGTTTAAATCATTCATCCTTGGGTTGCTGAAAGGTCTGACGTCTTCGCTTGACCTCTACATTTTCTCATTAATGTCTTCCTCCTACTTACCCTTACTACAACCTACTGACTGAAGTTAGACTAAGACCTTGCCTATTCATACATAGCTCTTTCCAGGATTCTTAGTTAAAACAATAGCATCCCGGGTCTTCTCTCTTTTGATCACCCTTGATAAACAAATCATGACATAAACTGATGGGTGTCGGGCTCTACTCCTGCTGCAATCTAGAAGTGACTTCTGATGCTAACAGACATAAAATGAAAACTGAGACTTGGATTGAGGAGCCATCGACTTCGTTGGATTCCTAGCATAGGATTTCAACTGGATCACCCCTCATTCCTAGGTCCCATGCCTAAAAAGTTTCTTTATTCATCGATTTCAATAACTAGGGTTTTTCTCAGTAAGAAGCAATGCAACATTTGGATTAAGGGGTCCAATTTATGAAGCCATTCCTTAGGAGTAGATGGAAAATGTGGTTACCTAGTCCATGCCTAAAAAACCTTGCAACATCTCACAGAACTAAAAAATGTTTTTTCGTTAGGTTTTTATTCCCTGAGGAGGAATTGGCCAAGAGTCCCTGAAATGGTTTGGGATGTGACTTGCAATTGTGCATAAAAAGAAAACCAAGGCTCACATTGAATAAATGTTGACTCCGTTGGATTCCTGGCATACAATTTATCAACTGCATGTTTATTTGGGTTGTCATCCATTTTGTTTGATGTTGCTTCTTTCTTTGGTGTATCTTCCTTTTGATCTACTACGCATTCCTGCATTTCTTCCTTTGTGTAGTTTTCTTATTGTTTGTCCCAAATCTATTTAGCTGATGAATCCTTTCCAACTTCATTTTTTTCTTTTTAGACTTTGAAAATACCCTTAGAATTATGTTCATTTCCATTTCATTTTATTTTTTTAGCTTCTTTTTGTTGCACCCTTTTGTCTTCCTTTTGCAGTGGTGTAACCATCTAATATTGATTATCAAATTTCAAACTCTTGTGCCTATAAAAATTCTCTCATCCTTATGCTCCAATGAGAAAAGTTTTCTCAATTGAACAATGGAACTCCATATGTAAAGTAAACTTCTTGAATATCCATTATCTTCCTTCTAGTGGTTAGACTGCTCTTGAAGGAACCAACTCTGACACCAATTGTTGGAATATTCACCAATAATGAGGCCGAGGGGTGGGGGGTAAATAAGTATTCAATTTTTTTTATGATTTTTAACTTTAATAAAATCATGTAAACATAAACCATTAACAATGCCATTCATCATCACAAAAAACACACACAAAACACAATTATTTTTACGTGGAAAACCAAACCAGAGAAAACAAAAGAATGATTTTATTACCTCATGTTAACATTACATTCATATAAAGCACCAACTTCCAAGATTCTATAGCACCAAATGGAAGGAGGCACCAACCCCCTTATTTATAGGCACCAACCTAAAGGAATATCCAACTCCCTATTTTACCAACACCGATAGGAAGGAGGCACCAACCCCCTATATTTACGAGCTCCAACTAGAAGGAAGCACCCAGTCCCTAAAGTATAGGAACCTACCAACTAAATGAAGACACAAATACTCTCAACTAAGAACCAACTCAATAATATCACCAATCCAAGATCTTCATACATATAGTACTTCTAACTTCACCTACATGCTTCATTCCATAGACACTACTTCAAACCCTAGAAAGTGTCATAACATCATTCCCATAATGTAATCACTGACTGAAACATCCATTCATGAAAATGTACAGTAATGGAAACATCCACTCATGACAACATCACAACTCCATAGAAGATCATATGACAACATCACAACCTCAGGAAAACATCACAAATTCATAGCAGAGCATACAGAAACATCACAACTTCATTACGGATGAGGATATCTCCTTAGGGATGAGGATATATGAGGAAACATCACATATTGTTAAGGTGTTCGTGTTGTTACGGAAGCCACGAGTTCAAACCTCGATTTATACAGAGGTGTGATTGCGGGCAGTGTGATTGTTCCTAGGGGTTATAAGGTAGCCGATAGGATTTGACTGCGTGTCACACGAGTATGATACTGTCACAGTTGTTGATTCCCCTAGTCATAAAAAATATATAAAACAATAAAACAATCTCCATCTTGCAATCTTTATCTTGGACATCTGTAGGATTCTTCACTTGACTTTAGGGGCTTCTTCACTTGCTTTTAGGTATACTTCAAGGATCCTTGAAGGATCCATTTGCATACAACTCAAAGTGGGCATGTGGAAACAACCAAATGTTATCTCATCCCATGAGGGCCATGCTTAAAAGATACTCCATACGGGTATTGTTGGGCCATTGAATTGTCTTCCATTTTACATCCTCTTTCCATACTTTTAATCCATTTTTTCTTACCCATAACCTCATATTAATTCTTGTTAATACATTTTAATGATCATATGAGAGATTTAGAACCAAGGTGATTTTCATTACATTTCCTTAGTATTTCATATGAATTATGGTTAAATATTAGAGAAATAACATATCTTGCATTTATCTTTGAGTTAATTTGGAAAGACAATGTTCCATACAGTTTATTGTGCAAAATGTAATATCACCACATGATGTATTTTGGTTCCCATTGTTGCAACGATGTATATGTTGCAACTCGTCTAGGGATTCTTGATTCATCGAAACCATGAGTCATGTTGTCACATATTTTCCATTTATGGATTTATGAAACAATAATATTAATCCAAGAAAATCAAAGATAAAGGGGATAATTTTGCAATTCCAAGACAAAAGATTAGTATGAGTGGTTATGTAAGAGCCAAATTAAATAAACAACCATTTATTTTATACATAGAAGTAAAATTTAAAAGTTACCTTCATTTAGCACATTCGCAATCAAATATATCAATAATAGTAAAATTGATTAATCATAATGAAAAACAATACATAAATTTAAATAAATACATGAACCTAATGTTATTATCCCTCCTTTTGTCCGCAGCTTGCCTCCTTGATCTCTTATGAACACTGCCCAAATCCGTTCCTCCCTACCAACTAGGTAGCTCCCTAGCTCGAGGATATGAATGGATATCCTGGCCCCCGTGCCCAAAACCCCCAGCAACTCTGGTGCACTGTATCAATCCTACTTCACAACTTCACTCTCTCCGCAAATCCAGAGCTTCCCCAAAATTCATTCCCCAACCTCCGTAGAATAATCTGTTGGAAATACTAAAAAAACTGAGAGGGGCGGGGTGAATCAGTTGTATGTGAGCGTAAACAATTTTAAGTCTGTTAAAACATTATTGATATTTCTTCATGTGGTCATCAACAATATATAGCATATGGATAGTAAAAGTAAAGACCATCTGTCACACATAAAGTACACACAAAGACAGATTTTCACGAGGAAACCCATAAAGGGAGAAAACCTCTTCTTCCTTGAAATGATAGACAGTCTTTTACAGTTCTGTACATCATTTACAATTGAGAACCAACTCAATGTGAGGCTGCTACCTCTGTTTTACAAGTTGCAACTTGTTTGAGAGCACCAAATCTCTGGTTTCTCTAGCACCCACTAGA
>JASDQU011175132.1:10999-23421 GCA_032191745.1 Picea mariana
CCCTTCCATTTTTCTATCAACATGTTTTACAAGAACTCTCAGAGCTCTAAAACTAATTCCCAATGCACTAGGGAACAATTCCCAAAAAATTCTCACCTGGAGAGAATTCTCATGCGCGTGACAACCTACCTCCTCTATAGAAAATTTCTCACCTAGAGAGACTACTCACAGAACTGACAATCTTCCTCTTCGAAAAAAAATACCCTATGTTTACAATACATAATCAAATCCCTTAGAATATTTTCTCTATAGATAAGGTAATAGTCATCATTTCTCATATGGTCTAACCCCCTTCTGTACATGACAAAATTTATGAATAATTTTCCCCAAAAGAATGAGTTCCCTCAAAATACACTAAGGACAACAATACATATTGCATTCCTTAAGTCTATTGTTTTCCCTTTTCTGGTGGAGTTACTCCCCCATATTGTTTCATACGATCTCTCTTCATGCATTGATGTGATATCACTAATAACTTGAGTATGAGTAAATTTTACATGGATAGTCACACTGGCCTATTTTCCTCACGTCTAACCAGCCTCATAACCAGACAATCTCTCCAGCTTCAAATTCATATAAATAATATATATATAACTCTGCTCGATGAGAACTTCTAGGTAGCATGCTCACACTTACTCAAGTGCGCAGAACACCGTCAAATGTGCACACCCTTCCTTTGATGTGCAATTATGTGCACTTACATAGGTGTGCACATCACTATCAAATGTGTGAACCGATCCTTTGATGTCCAACCAAGAACACTTACCCAGGTGCGAACATCACTATTAAATGTGTGCAGCCTTTCTTTGATAACAATCCTCACACTCTTCTTAGGTGCATGCAAAACAAAAAGAATTGTACTAGCAGCTCAATAGTGTATGTGTACATTTATATTTACAATTGGTACCAATGAATCACCATCCTATATGTACAATTACAAATGGATTCATATTAGGGAAATTAAAGGGTGACACCTTCTCTTTAGTAAATACTCGATTTTATGACATTTAGAATAGTGCAATGATGTCTTGCATGGAAACCTTGGTATTATAACCAATTCTTGCATGCTCACCTTGGGATCATCAGTAGGAGGGCACACTCACGATGCAATCATCACCAGGAGGGTGCACTCACCTTCGAATCATAACCAGAATGGAAATGTTGACATGCATGAGGATAGGAGGGCCCACCACACGTGCACGAATGATAATCACTCCACTCCAGTTGTCTAGACTAGTTAATTGATGACTCCATGATCGATTACCTAGGACTAAATGGCAGTTCACACATGATTTTCTCAGTTATTCTCCACATCTCTGTCACATCACTACTATGGCATGTTGTTTTAGCCATGTAGAGTATATCTTGTTTATTTTTCTATTCTCTCACATGGTTGATACAATTGTTTATTGTATGTCTCCAATTCTTCTCTTCTTCTCTCAAATTTGGAAGTTTTGTGTTCATTGTTTCTAGCTAGATTCTTTGTGTAGGTTTCAACCCAATTTCACAATGTTGTCTTGTAAAAGGTATAACATTGACTGATTAGGGGAGTGGACAATGAATCTATGGAATGACTAACTTGAGTAAGTGTAATTTAGATGGATAATGAAAGGGAATTAGTTTTCTACCTACCTTCTTCTTACTAGGTAGATAATGTGGAATGTTAATGAATAATAAGTACTATACACCAAGGCCACTTGACGATGAATAATATCAATTAAGCCATAATTAAATTCTATGATGAGTACCTATTATGGATCCAATATGGAGAGTTTCACTTTTAGTTTGCATTAAAGTTCAATGTACTACTAGACAATATGAGTGTGTTCTCTCACTTACTATATCAACAACGTTACTCCAATCCTTGTTTTAGGTCTCTATTAAACCCAATTCCTTCAAGAAAAATAATATGTCTCGATGATATATGTAACAAAATTTTGATTAAGTTTGATCAATTTTCTTTATTCATCAAATTTCAATTCAATCCAAATTGTTGATTGATAACTATGAATGTTAATATGGAAGCAACTTCAATATACAAAACATGATAATTAGTTCATCTTCCAAAATAGAAACAAGCAATTAGTTCCAGATGTATTTATAAATTAAAACACCATGGATATGGTTTTATGAATTGGCATAAGGAAAGACTTGTTCCCAGGGGTTTTGTACAAAAATTAGGAGTATATTATTTGAGTCCTTCACTCCAATGGTAAAATTTGACACCATGGAGATTGTGTTGGAAATTGTTTTAGAAAACAAGTGGATTGTATTTCAAATGGACGTAAAATTTTCATTTTTAGATAGTTATGTGGGTGAATAGGTCTATGTGGAACATCAAATAACCTAACAGATCAATGGAAGAGAGAAATATTTGTAGTTGAAGTTCTATGTTTACTATTAATTCCACAATTTGGTGTTAGTTCACTATTGTATGGATACTTTTTTTTACCCTTTTGTTGCATTTCCTGGTCATCCCATGTATACCATTGTAAACTAGGTGCCCATATTGGCCACTCGAATACATCATTAATCTCTTGGAATGATGTTGTTTATTGTTTATTGAATTAGCTATGTATGCACATTGTAATTAAAATTTTAAACAATAGTTGCATGTTGGCCTTTGAATGGTAATTTTATGAAGGCAGGAATTTCCTACATAGAGTAAGATGGTCTCATTTGCATTAAATATAAATGTAACCGGTTCCATATAAAGGTTAAATTGAAGAAAAATAATGTTTATGTCTTAGACAAGTAAGAGATGGGGAATTATCCTTCTTTTTTAGTAGTTTTTTTTAATTTTCTTAATGTTTTGAAAACTAGGTTTAATGATTTGTGGGTTAAATATTTTTGAAAAAAGATAAATACACAATAAAAAATGAAGTTTCTTTAAAATGGAAAATTATGACGATGGTAAGTGTGCAGAAGTGAATCCACTCCTACTTTGAGGGTTAAAATAAAAGACATGTATATTAAACTTTCTTTCTAGAAAGAGTTACTTGTTGAGAAATATTTTTTAAGTGGAACCAAGAGTCTTCATACACTTGATGGAATGAAGATCCTTATTCCTTATTTAAAGGGAAGAAAAATTTAAACCAGAAGAAAGAGAAAAAGAAAAAAAATACTTATTATTTCTTAAGAACAAAATATATATATATATAATCTCTATATTTTTGTAAATGACATCTTCATTTAAAAAATTTCAACATTTGTAGTCACTGTCTTTTATATTCTCTAATAAATATTAGAATAAATTAAATTCTTTTTTTAAATGAAAAATGAAACATTTTTAAGAAACCTTCTCAAGTATTACAAAATCTCCTCTCTTCTTACACTCTAATACCATCACATAATAATCATTTTATATTTTTACCATTACATAATAATCATTTTATATTTTTAATAAGATTATAATATTGATGATGATGATGATGATTAATGTCAACTAAGACCGAATTGGTCTATCAGACCTTAAGAGGGTAAGTGACTACTTGTGATTCTTTATAATTTTGTTTTTGTACTCAAAAAACATTAAGAGAATCTTTCCAACATCACCATATTTTTGTTGAGTTAAGAGGTTAGGAAAGTTGGTAGTGGGACAAATATTTTGAAAATGAGATCTATTATGGGTATAGGCTCGATACTCTAAGAGAAAGTGATTTTCATCTTCAATCTTCTTAGTGTCACAAATGTGACACACTCTTTCCTCCAATGGATTTTTAGGAATTGATCAATGCCCAGTTTCACTATAGAGCTCATGAAAATTTGATCTTATCTTAGCAATGCCTATTTTTTTCTTTACACTTGGAAAAATAGATAGATAATTTTGATATTTTAGATTAGGGTTAATTACATCCTTATAATACCTTGATTTGTTTTTCCTCTAACTCTTTATCACATCACATTTACTCAATTTTTTATTTCACAGTTTTTTAATAGTATCTTTATTTTGAAAAATGGTGTCTTCCATGATTCCTCAATAGTTTAGCCAAGACTGGGCATCTTTATGACATACTCGCTTGAGTCAATGGTGGTTGTGACTCCATTTTTAAGAAATTTTAGGAAGCCTCTTATCTTCGTTGTTGTTTAACTTGTTCTTATACATTAGGTATCTAGTCATAGCTATGGTCTTAATGGGGGAAATGCTTGTTTCTAAGAGGAGGATGGGATAGGGCATATTTCCTTTAATTTTGAGATTATAGGTTATAAAATTCTGTTGTATTTTATTTATATTTCTCTAGGATTCTTGAGAGATAGTGAAGCCCCAGAATTCACATCCATAAAGAAGAAAAATTATAACAAAATCCTCAAAAAGGAGTTTCTTCTTGTCCCAACTCCAAAGATTAGATGATTTACAATTTTTTTCAAGCTCATAATAAGATTTCCATCCCCCAATAATCCTTTTCTCAATGCTATAATTCCAATTGCGCTTGTGGTGAATATCAATTCAAATATATTTGTATGAAGTGAATTCCTCCAAGTTTTTTTTGTCATATATGAAGGTATCATAAGGGATCTTATTGGATTTAATAATAATGACCTTAGTCTTATCAATATTAATAGTCATACCCATATTGGAGCAAAAGACCTTGAGGATTCTTAGTTAGTTTTCAAGATCATGGGGACTCCTTTCCATAAGAATGATATCATATGAATAAAGAAGAGGATTAATGAATATACCAGTAAGAATAGGGTTGAAACAACCTACTTTATCCAAGCAATATTCTAACTTGTCAATGTATATACCAAAAGGGTAGGGGACAAGGGACAACCTTGTTTGACTCCGATATTGCAGTTAATCTCTTTTGAATAGCCCTCAGTGTTTTTAAACTTAGAAATAACGATCTCATACATTCTTATTGAAGCAACCCTCAAATCAAGAGGAAATTTTATCTCTTCCATCCTATTCTAAATATTTTTCCTACGGACCATGTCAAAAGATTTTCTAAAGTCAACAAAACCACAAAAAATATTGTTTTGGTATTTCAAAACTCCTCTGTAATGATCCTAAAGGTAACAATATGCTCCACAGTTGACTAATATCTCCTAAACCTGGGCTGGCCTTTATCTCTTTTAACGTGATTTTCTAAGCAAAGGCTAATCTTTTTTTTTTAAATAATTCCATAAAGCTTGGCTAAAATTGGGCTAATCATAGTGGTCCTATAATTAGAGGGAATGTTTATATCCGCATTTTTAAAAATACGAACAATGAGGAATTGTGTCCATGGTTTATGGAAGCCCTGTTTGACTATTAAATTGAAGAGCTTGTGTATGTGAGGGATAAGGATTGGCCTTCCGATTTTAAAAATTTCATCTTGGTAGCCTTCAATGTCCTTAGCTTTCCCATTTGCAGGCCTCTTAACCCTGAACTCTATGTCATCTAAATAAAAAAATTCTTCCTTTGTAGGGATAATAAGAATGGTGTCTAAGGCATTAGGGAACTCGTAAATACTTTTAAGCTAGGGATTCTAGTCCCTTAAGGGAATCCTATTATTTTCTTTAGTATTACGGTTTGGAATTTGGCTCCATAACTTCTTAAGATCCAGCTTATATAGTTGTGAAAGTTTCTCTTGCCATTTATTGATATAGTGTCCTTTTTCCCTTTTAATTAGGGCTTTGTATGTATTGATCTTATCAATTTTTAAGGACTCACTAGAAGCATTGCTAATGGATTTCCTAGAAATTTTACATTCTTTATCATACCAAGTGTTGGTCGTTCTATTATTTTTTTTATAGGACACCTCGAAAGAGAACTTGTTAGTAGAAGTGGAAAGGATAGTTGTAAAACTAAGATAGAGTTCTTCAATGCTATCCTTATAAGTTAGGAGATTTAATTTACTATTTAAATCCTTTAATTAAATGTGAAATTTACTTTTGTCAAAGGGAAAATTCCTTTGATTATCAAAATTCTCTTCAATGTCGTTCCTATGCATGGAAAATTTTAGTGTTAGGGTTAAAGTTTTATGATCAAAGTCACACCCATGGTCATTTAAAAGGTCAAAAGTTGTTATTTGGCTGGAAACAATGATATCATATATCACATAATCTACAATAGTACTACCTAGCCATGAATACAAGTCATCTGGTTGGATTTTGGCCACTTCATTACTCCATTGCAAATTATTAGGTCTTGAGAGTTGCAAAGATTGACCAACTCAATACCAAACAAATTCTTAATTAGGTCTTTAGAGGTTATTTTGTAGTTATTAGATAAAATAAGGTCCTCATCTAGACATAAAGGATTATGGTTGAAATCAATACTTAAAAGAGTAAATTGTTTAGTTGTATTCCTAGCATTAAAGTCCCCTAGCAGGATGATATTACCTTCATTTTTCAAACTATAAATATCTTGTTCTAAATTATTATAGGGACAATTGTTATCTAGATTATTTTTCTTATAAAAGGTAGAATTAATAGGGGAAAAATAAAAAAATTTCTATATGCATCTTCTTAGCATTGGTGTCTAAAATTTCTATCCAAATGTAATGATTGAGAGGGTCAATCTTATGAAGTTGAATGTGAGGAGAAATGCTCTTTCTAATATAACAAGAAACACCTCCTATCCCTCTACGATGGGATTTTTTGTTCCATGCCGACCACCAGAAAAATATTTCTATGTTAGGGACCTTAGAATCCTCATGCTCCCAAGTTTCAACTAGACAGATACTATCAATATTGTAACATCCCGCTCTTGCTCACACTGAGAGAACTTATTCTTTGAGGACACTTGCTTGCAAGTGATCCATATTATTATACTATTAAGCATTTGAATTTGATTATGAGGAGTTATGGGTTGATGACATGTTGTTTTGTTGCATTCACATTGACAGGTGCTATTGATTTGGTTTTACTGAGTGTGCAAGATTTTAGACCTCGAGTATGCAGAGGCATCGATGGAACCCCTTGGACTCCAGATTGAGTCGGGGAGTGAACTATTGGGGTTTGATTGTTTTATATGTGATATTAGTGCATATGAATAGATGATATGATTATGGATATATTTCTGACATGATTCGTTGATGATGCATGATAACGATAGCTTGTTGAACATACTCACATGTGGAGTAGAGGGGTCACGCATGACTACCAGAGATGTTGAGGGAGAGGTATGGAAAACAACCCTACCACAACCTACTAGCACTCGCGATGTCGCTTGAACTGTAGGTTAAAGATTACCTAGTTCGAGAGGACCCACAATGTTGTGAGGGAAGACTACAACAATTTCTCACGATGATTCTAAGGGGAACGCAATAAGGCAGGGGCCTTATTCCTTAGAGGCCGTTAGTCTCCAAGAAGATCCCCTGTCGGAGTATTGACTCCAATGGTTTTCGATGTCTACCAAGTCAGTCAAGAGGAGAGTGGCACCCTTGGAGCACATAGTGTGTCCTGAAGGGCACGTTGCACAAGAAAAATGGAAAGAGGCGAGTGACACCCTTGGAGCACGTAGTGCATCTTGAAGAGCATGTTGCGCAACAGAAACAGAAAGAGGCGAGTGGCACCCTTGGAGAACCTAGTGCATCCTAAAGGGAATGTCGCGTTGTTATTTAATAAATGGATAAACCTAGATGGCCTTGGGATGAATAATGTGTTAAGGAATATTTAAAACATTTCCCCTAATAAAATGTCGCCCAACCTAGGAAAATAAATTCGAGGTCTAAATTGTACTTGTGATAAAAAAATTATCTATTTATTTAAAGTATATATATATATATAAATAATAATAATAATAATAATGATAATAATGAGTAATCTTGTGACAAGAAGGGGGTAAGCAATTAAATTGATTTATAAAAATCTTTTGGGATAAAATTAAAAAAGGGGAAATAATTGTTTTACTATATTATGCTAATTAAAAATTTATTCGTTAAAAAGAAAGAGGGAAAAATGATAAGTTTCTGTACATGCCTTTTTGAATTTTAAATAAAAAGGGAAAGAAATAAATTTAAGAGATTTAGGAAACTAGGAAAAAGTGGGAAGCATAAAAGAAAGGGGAAAAAAGGAAAAAGCAGAAAGGCTAACTTAATAACATATCTAGCATTTAAGAACTTTCTAAAATCAAACTCAACTAGTAAATTAGTAAGAGGGCAAGTCATTAAAACATGTAATGGAATTTGGGGACACCTAGGAGCAATTCTAGGAATGATTTTAGGTGAGTTAGGGATATAGGGGTAATTAATTAACTAAGGAAATTAATTTTTGGTGCAATGAAGGGGATGGTTGACACATGTATGAGGAGGAGTTTTATGAATTAAATTATTAAACAATAAATTAAATAGGATTTTAGGAAAGTAAAGGACTTCGAAACTCTATATAATGGAGGAAGTAGAAGGATGATGGACCTCTTATGTGATGTGTAACGTTACGCTGCAGAAATTTATACTTGACTGACTTAGCTTGTGGGAGTTGGGATACCCATCTCGGTGAGGAGTGGTATCTCATCCTTGCGAGGTGAGTTGGGAGCTATCTGATTCTTTGGTTAGTGTGTGTGGCCCCTTTGTGTCTCGGGGGGATAAGGTGGAAGAAGAGTACCCCTACTGTTGGCTAGGAGGTTTCGGTGAAGTCTCATTGGTCAACAAGCGAGGGTTGCATGCAGCGCGTGGGACATCAAATCAGAGTGAGTGAATTGGGATATGGTATGCTTCCTTTATTTCTGCATGGTAGATTGTTAGTATGATTTATGATTTTAGTTCCGTATGTTTAATTGGGTAAATAAAATAATTGTCTTAATATTCTAGTTGATGACTGAAATTTCTCCCATAGCCTCTAGCTCGTTGTTGATTGAATTCTCATGGCCTCGATCCCTGCACGTCTTGATTGTACTATGGTTTATTGATTTGTTATGATTGGGGTTTATTTATTCCTTCATCCATAACTCACGAGTCCATTCCTAAGCAGTCAGCCAGGAGCCTAATCTACTGTCGTCACTTCGATGTTAATAGACCTATGGATCTAAACGACCTACTTTTCTGTGCGTGGATGATGAGCGAAGGATGTTCCTGCCAGTTGTCTACCCTTGTTGGTTGTTCCAGGCAATGTTTGTCTTACACCTTATAGAAAAAGAGTACCTATACGTATAGATTAATTTTTGTCCCCGTTGGTTTATCTCTGTGCTAGTTTTTGTTCTCCACGTCCTTAAGGGATTAACCTTGGATTTTCTTTGCGCTAAGGCTGGTAGAATATCTCTGATCATTTCAATGAATTTTCCCATTGGATCTTTGTGTGTCTCTTAATGTTGTGTGTGTTTTTTTTTTTATGCATCTGTGTTATTACACTAATCCTAGCGCTTGTATGGTTTATGGACTGTGATTACCTTTTACTGACTACTATCTGGAGAACTATTCTAATATCCACAATGATTTGACTATCTAGAAGGAATTTAATTCTCAGAAGAAATTTTACCTTTTAGAAATGATATAATATGTACAGTCGATGATTGCTAGTTACTGATAAAAAGGCAACGAAATTACCCTTGGTTGACTAAGTTCTTTTACATGGGAATGACAAGAAATTCTAGACAGCGTTGCATTCTCTGAGTTTACATATATTATTTTTACTGCATTTTTTTTTATCTTATGTTATTGACAGTGATTGTAATCCACTCCCTGCTAAATCCCTTTTTTTTAAATGTTAAACCCCTTTTCGTCAGCGATTCATCACACAACGAACATATGGTTCACTCAACAAAATCTTCTTGTGCTTTCATTTTCATAGCAAATATTATTAAGACAACATTCTCATAAAGACAACAAAATCTTCATACTGCATTGCTGGCATTTCAACTTCAACTTGATCATCAGTGACAATGATTCTCCTAATAGTATGAACAAGATATTTTTTTCTTCCGTGATCAACAACTATTATTTGTCACATGACAACCATAAATGGCCCTTCACTGTGATGTAACTTTTACCCTCTTTTACTGACAACGATCAATATTTTAGAGCCACGATTTCAACTGTAACCACTAAATGTGTGTTAGATTTGTTGACTGTGTCTTACCCACCAGCTGATGTGTGACCCCTATGTTTTTGTAGCAGTCTTGTAAAATCTCGTAGCTATGTTTGGCATTGTTAGTCCTTATCATTCATATCTCTTTACCATTTGCTAATTCTAACCATGACTTGCTATGAATTTGTTGGGATTTGCTGTGACTTTGCTGTGATTATGCTGTGACTTTGATGTGACACCTCTGCTGAGACTTTTCTATGACACCTTTGCGGTGACTTTGTTGTGAATTTATCCCTTCATCGAACTCTTAGCTTACTTCACCATTATGACATTGTTCCAACCTTTAGGGAAACAATTTCATTCTTGGGATGTGCAACGATATCCATCCTGTGTATTAGACATCCCACTTTTAGATTTTGCATGGATGAAAACTAATTTAGCTATTTTTTTTTGACAACTAACTACTTGCTTCGGCGTTATTACCCCTGAGTTTCTTTTCTTTTTCTGACAACATTAATAATTGGCATTATGGATCTGGACAACTTCCCTCTATTTTTAACTAGAAATGATAATTATGGTTGTAGGACATCATCGAGCAATGGCATAAAGTGCATTGAATGGCTCTGAATGAAAATAAAATATGATCAAGAATATAGAAATTAAATCTCATTAGACGAATTGGGAAGAAAAACTCACCAAATGTATATGGCATTAATTGTCATTGCATGTATAGCTACTTTTCTCGTAACGTGTAGCTGGAATTAATTGGCATTTCTAGGTTGTAATTTACATATTGTCTTGTAGTTAATGTGATATACAATTGTTAATTGTTGAGTTGAATAGTATTAACAACAATTTGAATTGTTATTGTTGTCTAAATTGTCCTTTAGACTTGTGAATTAGATTGCACTTGAGGTTTATTTAGCCTTGCAGATTACTGACTAGTAGTCATCTGGACTTGCTAATTTAGATATGAGATTAAGTTAATTTGATATATAGTTATTGTTAATTTGGTAAATTAGACTCTCTAAATTAAATTCTATTTCATGTTAAGTTAGGTTGTAAATCACTAACTAATTGTATTTAGACTAGTTAATTTATATATGTTTTTAACGCTATATTAGATGGTAAATATTGACCAGTTTAGACTTGATAAAAGGGATGGATTGTTGAAGAAGTCATGTTGGGGCTTGTGTCTTCCCTTTTTTTCATCTACTATGTCTCATCGACCTATTGATTGGGGTTGGGTGTAGTTTTCTTATCAGTATTCGGCCACTAGTGCGTCGGATTTATCCAGAGTCCTCGGTCTAGATAGGATGTGTTTTACCAAGGTTATTGACGTGTCTATCACCTAGGGATGACCTGATTTATAATGAGGGGATCATGGCGCGTCCTATTGGATAGTGGCGAATGAGAACTTGGTTGGATTTGGTGCGTCTGTGTGAGTGTTTTCGAGCATTGTAAGTTGAGTTTGGCACATGGGTGGAATGCCTTCATGCGTTTGGTTCATGCACCTTATGGTTCTAGTATTGTTTGTCTTTGGTCATTGTGTCAGGAGGGGGATGTTTTCCCTTATCTTGTAGGCATGTCTTGCTGCATCGGGTGGGTAGTCTTTCCTCCTTATTGTACTATGCATGTTTCCCAGTTTCCCTTGTGCCAGTGCATGGAGTCATAGTTGCCTATTGCCTGGACTGTGTGCTTGTGTTCGTCGTCAGTGGTGTAGTGTTGGGTATGTGTTATATTCTTTGCACAAGTAGTGGTGTTTGAGTGCTTACACCGGGCGCGCAAGGGGGTTAGAGGGGGGCCCGTTCGGTCCCCCCTCGGGGGCAGTGCCCCCAATTGTTTTTTTTCGGATTTTCACTGGGCTGACATATTTTCACTGGGCCAACATATTTCTGAGACGACATATTTTCGGAATGACATATTACCTGGATAACATATTTCCAGGACCACATGATATTAGGTGGTTTTTCGGCACATGGTTTTTTGCCGATGGTTTTCTATTTCCAGTTAAGGAATTAGGGTTTTGGACTAATCCAGGTCATTCGGGTAGGGTTTTGGATGCTGCTGGATACTATATGTATATTGTATTGTAAACAATGTAACACAACGTGTATGAATATAATATATGTTGATTTTCCCAGTTTGGGTTTCCAGGTGAAAAATCTCTTTGTAATGTTTGTATTTGCCATTGTATCTTTTCTGTTCTTTTCTGAATATTAGTTTGCAATAGATATTGTACAAGGTTAGAATTTACATTTGGTATCATAGCTTTATTGGCTTCAGGGGGACGCCTTTATCATCAAGGGTTTGGCTTGGGACTGTGATAAGCCTTGTTACAGTGGGAGATCTATGGTATTGTTTTTCAGGTGAAAAGAAATGGCAAGCAATTCGAAGATGGAGATCAAGAAGTTTAATGGGAAAAGCTTTGAGCTGTGAAAGCTCAAGATGGAAGATCTTTTGGTGGACAGAGA
>JASDQU011175134.1:0-13414 GCA_032191745.1 Picea mariana
CTGCGAAGAGCATTCTTATTATTTTGTTATTGGATTAAATCCCCATTGTGGATTAATCATGTCATTATTATTATTTTTATTATTAGATTAATCCCCATTGAGGATTAATCAAGTCGGTAATTGTATAAGGATCAAATCCCCTTTTGCGGATTGGTCATCGGACAATTACAATGTGTAGAATAAGAAGTCGGCCCCAACTGTTATAATGAAAGGGCCAGATTTAATTAAAGGTGGATTTACCCACCTAGTGTGAGAGGTCGACCCTACCAGATGGTGACTCTTCACACGTGCCAGATTGATATAAAAAAGAGGCTAGCGCCTCACTTCTAACACACACTTCACTTGCTCATTCTCTTATGAGGCAAGCTGCAATTTCAAGTTGGTGAGAGGAGAAGAAGGGTGGCGCATCTCTTGGAGGAGGATTTTCTGTATTGGTTGAGTTATCTCTTGAACATTTGATAAGCTATTTATGATAAGGAAGTTTTTGCTGGGTTTTCTTCCCCTAGAGGGTTTCCCAGGATAAATGCTGTGTCTATTGTGGATGTGTATTTCTCAGTGATATTGTTCTCATTATGCTCTTATCTTATGAAATGCAAAGAACTATAATAATGGCATAAACATTAACAGTAGTCATTTTGTGGCACAAAAATCGAGGCAGGTTGCTGTGTGGGTTTTTTGGGAAGTTTGGCACGGTTTTCAAGGTGGCCGTACAACCATTAATACACCCATAAATTTGATGTAGCTGTTGGCAAGAATTTCAAGGCAGTCGTACAACCATTTGGAGGCACAGAAATCGAGGAGCAGACCTGTAATTTATTGCAGAAAATTCTGGAAAGAGTTTTGAGGAGTTTTGCTCATTTTCCTGTGAAGACTTGGCACGGTTATAGAGATAAGTTTGTCATTTAAATTTTTGAAGATGAATATGCTGTAACAAAATTTCTCTGAAGCTCCCAAATAATAAAAACTCCCTCTCTCACTGGTTTTCCCCTCGTGGGTTTTTCCAGGGTCGCTGTTAGACCAAAAATCTCTGTGTTAATATTTTTCTGAGTTTGTGCTGCTGATATTTTATTTCTGCGTTAAAAATGAAGTTCAGAATCCTCATTTATTTTCTGCTGAGTTTAATTGGCTGTTATAAATCTGGGTTTGGGCATTAAACATTGTCTGAAAAATCAGCGAGACTGAATCTGGGTTGGGGTCTGAAATTTTACATGGTATCAGAGCTGAGTTGAAAGAAGCAGAAATATTTCAGCAAGTCAGAAATTTGGGACAACAATCACTTCACCGGACAAAATTTTGAATTTGTCATTTTCAGCAGAAAGGGGTCAATGGCTACAGGTTTGAGACTTGAGGACAAACTTGATGGGGCAACAAACTTTGGTGCTTGGAAGGAGAGGATGATCTTGTTGTTGCAAGAAAATGAGTTGTGGGACATCGTGGAAAATACCGCAACTCATCCTGTGGTGGTACCTACTGATGCTACTCTTCTTGCAGCTTGCACTAAGAAGAGTATCAAGGCTAAGAGGATTATTCTTGATGCCATCAAGGACCATTTGATTCGTTACTTGACGGGGAAGTCAAATGTCTATGAGATGTGGGAGTCTTTGACAAAATTGTACCAGAGTACTAATGAAAAGTGAAATATGGTTTTGAGGGAAAAACTGAAGAGCATAAAGATGACCAAGGCTGAAAATGTGGTCACATACCTTACTAGATTGACACAAGTGAGAGATGAGCTTAGAGATGTGGGGGAGGCCATAGTAGACAGTGAGCTTGTGAGAACAACATTGAATGGAGTTTCCAAACAATGGGCTGTTTTTGTAGAGGGCATTGTTGCTAGGGAGATACTTCCCAATTGGGAACGTCTTTGGGATGACTTTGTTGAGGAGGAGACCTGGAGAGGTTATGTACATGGAAGTTCATCTACAGGTCATGAGGAGGAGAATGTGGCTCTTGCTGCTAACAAGAAGAAGAAGTTCAAAAAGGGTCCTAAGGGAGGAAACAAACCCAAGGGTGTAGGGAAGAAAGACATGAGCAAAGTCAAGTGCTTTGCATGTCACAAGTTCGGGCACTATGTAGGTCAATGTCCTAACAAGAAGAAGAAACAAACAACAACTTCAACAACGGTGGAAGAGTTTTCCACCAAGTTTGACAAGGGATTATCCTTGGTTATGTGTCTATCCACGAGGACCACTCAGTCAGATATGTGGTATATTGACAGTGGTGCCTCTCGCCATATGACAGGGGTTCGTGAGCACTTGATAGACCTTACACAGATTGGAGATGTTGAGGTAGTGCTTGGGGATGACTGAGTGGTCAAGGAAGTTGGTTGCGGGACTATATCATTTCAGAGGGAGTCTTGGCCTCCCATGTTGTTGAGAGAGGTCCTTTATGTTCTATGGTTGAAGAAGAACTTAGTATCAGTTTCTGCAATTGAGGAGAGGGGCTATGAGGTCTTGTTATGTGATGGGCAGGTGCTCCTTTTCCCAAAGCGGTCTAGCATCACTTCGACCAAAGTGATTGGGACTAGACATGAGAAGCTGTATAAGCTTATGTTCCAGCCAACGAGAGCATTGATTCATACTACTAGCAACAGTGACCTATGTGAGCTATGGCACAGAAGGATGGTACATTTGCACCATGGGGCTTTGAGGGTACTGAGGGAGATGGTGACTAGAGTTCCAGATTTTAGTACAGAGCACTAGGAGTTGTGCAAGGGGTGTGCTTTGGGAAAGTACACCAAGACTGCTTTTCCTAGCAGTGACAGTAGAGCAGCAGGGATCCTTGATCTTATTCATTCAGATGTATGTGGCCCAAGGACAGGTCTTCAGTTGGTTCCAAGAGTTCAAAACTCTTGTGGAGAACCAGACAGGGAAGAAAATCAGAGTTCCGAGGATAGACAATGTGGGTGAGTATACCTCCAAGGAGTTAATGGAATTCTGTGCAGGAGAGGGCATCATGAGAGAGTTGATTGTTCGTTACAACCCACAACAGAATGTGGTTGCAAAGAGGAAGAACAGGGCCATTGTTGGGGCTGCGAGAGCCATGCTACATGATCAGGGGATGCCACTATTTCTATGGGCTGAGGCATGCTACACTGCAGTTTATCTGCAGAACAGGAGTCCTCACAAGGCCGTGGGGAGCATGACTCCTGAGGAGGCTTTTTTTGGGAAGAAGCCTTAGGTGGGGCACGTTCGGATTTTTGGGTGCATCACATATTCACATGTCCCTTCTGAGAAGAGGACAAAGCTAGAGCCCACGATAGAGAGAGGGATCTTTGTTGGGTACAACGAGACTTCAAAGGCTTTCCATGTTGAAATAATGTAACTGCAAAGTGTATTCTAATTATTATTGATATATTATTCATTGGATCAATCCCCATTGTGGATTGATCATGTCGGCTATTGTAAAGGACCAAATCCCCTTTTGCGGATTGGTCAAAATATAATTGTAATAGGCAGAAGAAGAAGTTGGCCCTAGAATATATTAAAGAGGCCCAAGAATATATTAAAGGTGGTTATAACCACCCAGAAGAAGAAGTTGGCCCTGCCAGTGAAAAGACATCTCCACACGTGCCTGTGTTGTATAAATAAGGAGGCTAGTGCCTCAGTTAGACACACACTCACTTGTTCATGGAGAGACAAGTTTTGGAGCTGCAGTTGGAGAAGAGAGAGAGAGAGAGGCGGATCCTTGGGAGAGGAATTTTTGTATTTGTTTGAGTTATCTCTTGGCATTGTATTGGCTATCTATAATAAGAAAGTTTTGCTGGGTTTTCTCCCCCATGAGGGTTTCCCAGGATAAATGATGTGTCTCTTGTGATTGTGTATTTCTCAGTGATCCTATCTTATGCTATTGTTATCTATTGAAATGCAAAGAACTCTAATAATAGCTTAAACATTAACATGGTTTCAGAGCCAAGAGAAAGTGAAAAACGTCACTGTTGCCGTACATGCAAATTAGGGCTTTTTGTTGGTGAAGTATTTCAGCGTTAAAACCATCTAGAAAAGTGCGCCCTTCCTCAAGGATCACTTTGGCATCCTTAGTGCAACTTTTCAGTGGCTAGATCTCCCAGAAAGTGAAACCCTAGTTTTCACAAAGTACCAGAAAACTAGAAAACCAGAGTACCAGAGTACCAGAAGTACCAGAAAACCAGAAAACTAGAGTACCAGAAGTACCAGAAAACTAGAAGCACCTGTCCAAAAATCCGCAGATGAAGTTTGAGGGGGTAAAAGTTGGATTTTCATAAATCTAACTGCACCAACTTGCCTCAGCTCAGCGCATCTATCCCCTAGATCAAAATTTCAAAATTTGAAGTTTGAAAAATTAGGGTTTTCTCATAAAACCCTAAGTTGCAGTCTCAGAACCAGTTGCAGTACCAATTGAAGTATCAGCCGTAGTACTAGTTGCAGTCACCCTTGAAATTTTCAAGAGTTGGTAATGATTACCGCTGCTGCCATATGGTGCCACTACCTGCAAATGCTATCAAAGGTTTGTACTCACATATGTTTAAATGGTTAAACTTTAAAGAGTATTTGCAAGAGAAGGGATCTCTTGCCATAGATCCAGAAGGATCTCAAGATCCAAAACATTCAGAAGAATAATGCAACTCAGGTTTGATTATTCTGATATGCATCTATTTGTTATGACATTATTTTGATCAGTGTTGCATGTTGAAGCTATGATCAAATTATTAGATGGATTAAAGTAGAGATCATAGAGTTTATTCTCTAACCTAACTTTCTGTCAAGAGAGCATATTGTCCTAGTCCAAAAGACAGGTTGAAGAAAACACTTGTCATCTTGAGTAAAGGAGATTTGGAAGGAAAGTAGCAGCACACTCAAGGACAAGACTCCAGGTTCCAGGAGAAATCTCTTGTGTTAGTTCCAGGTTGCCCTGGAGGAATGTTTGATCACAACATTATGAGAATGTTGACCTCATTTCGTATTGTATTCCTTACCTTTAATCTTTGCTTCAGACAAGTTACAAGTGATAGCTCTAAAGGAGCTACTCTGATGATTCTTTGTTTTATTGCTTTATATTATCAAAAGGATATTATTCTTGCTTGCTGTTTTCCAGGTCACAGGTAATAACCCTGAGGAAGCTATAGTGAAGGTTGCAGAAGGCAACGTACTAAAGGAGAAACCTTAAAAGAAGCAATTATCATTGGAAAAGAAGAAGGTGGCTTGTATAAGCTAAAGGGTCACTCAAAAGCTGTCATGACCCACACTATTGAGAAGCCATGTGAACTTTGGCATAGAAGATTAGCTCACATCAACTACAAGGCGCTACCATATGTAGGCAAAGCTGTCACAGGTCTACCAGAGCTCAAGGTTGACCATGAAGGCATGTGCAATGGATGTGCACAAGGGAAGAATATCAAGAACCCTTTTCCGAAGAGAGACAACAAAGCAAAAGGAGTCCTAGAACTCATTCATTCAGATGTGTGTGGCCCAATGTCATCGTCCTCCATTAGTGGGAATTCAAGGCCTTGATAGAGAATCTTTCTGAAAGAAAGATCAAGATACTCAGGTCAGATAATGGAGGAGAATACACCTCAAAAGAGTTTGTGAACTTCTGCAAAGATGTTGGGATCAAGAGGGAACTCACTACGCCCTATAATCCTCAACAAACGGTGTAGCTGAAAGGAAGAACAGAACGATAATGGAAGTTGTGAAGACCATGATCCTTGATCAAGATCTTCCAATGTGCTTATGGGCAGAAGCAGGAATGACAACCATATATGTGCAAAACCGTTTGTCCCATAGTGCACTTGGGTTCAAGACTTCAGAACAGATGTTCACCAGAAAGAAACCAGAGGTAAGCCATCTCAAAATATTTGGCTGCCCAGTATTTATACATATTCCGAAAGAGAAGAGAAACACGCTGGAACCCTCAAGAAAGAAGGGAATATTTGTAGGATACTGTGAGGTCTCCAAGGCCTTTAGGGTTTATATACCAGGTCACCATCACATTGAGATCAACATGGATGTGACATTTGATGAAGATGCAACGCTCAAGAAATCGAGAAGATGCAAGCTTGAAGAAGTATATGAAGAGGAACCTGTAATCCCCAGAATTGCAGAATCAATGAGGGAGATTCTCGGAGCTGCAGAACCAGTGAGGGAAGTCGTAACTTCCCCGATGAAGAAATTCTAGAAGATCATGACATAGTAGAATTTTAAGAACCTCCTCAGATGACGATCTCTCATAAAATAAAGCCTGCTTGGGCAAGAGAGCTTATTCAAGATGGAGAGAAGTATGGTGTTCCCGAAGGAACCACGAGATAGGTAAAGAGACCTGTTGCCGTCCTAATACACACTTGCTAGCGTGAGCTAAGTCCTGCTCACTTAGTGTGTCCTCGGAGACAGAATGTCTAAGTTCTCAGTCCACACTGTCACCTTGACTGGAACTTCTTCCTTCTAGGCTTACTCCTAGGGAAGCCAAGGGGGGTAGTCCCTAGTTACTAAATGAATTTTAAATTTAATGTTCTAGGAGTTAGTTTTAATTGTTTAAAGGCTAAAGGGAAAACTAGCCTAGGATGTTCAAGCAGCGATGCAAGTGCAAGTCTTAGTCTAAATGAAAAACAACCCTTTCCCTAAGTCAAGTAAAGACTAGTGCCTAAGGTTGAGCAATGGGGTCAACTATGTTTGAGGGTGGTTCAATTACAAAATGTTTTACAAATAAATCAAAGTTAAACTACCCCAAACCAAGATTATTAATACTTACAAAAGAATACTAAAGATTACAAGTTATTACACAATTAACAAATGATACAACAAGATATACAATAGATACAAGAAATCTAAGTGTTCACAATTTGCCAAGCATGCCCCAATAGCACTTACTCTATTGGACCGCCTTCACTGGCTACAATCACACAAGCACTCAAGAATCAAGAGAAGTAATGCCTCCCCAAGTGGGATACTCAAAACTTCCTTGACTCACACCACAACAATCAACAAATAATATATTTCAATGATGTAACCAAATAATCACTCAGACATAAGAAAGATTAACCATTTGAGTTGCAATAGATAAAGATTAAACAATGAAATTACCACCAATGATGTGATCCTATCAATTACATCTACCCCAATCATACAAAGGTGATCTATGCAACTAGGTGTTTAGGAGTTTCTTAAAGATTGATTAATTTTATTCCCTTTTCCCCCTAAACTAGGTGTGTGTTCCAAGCTTCCTCCTCCCTTGGCCAAATGACTGCCCGGTGCTCAAGATAGTAAGGCTAACGAGGCCTTACCCTAGCTTCCAAGGTCAGCCCGCACAGTAAGAAGTACTTCCCGGAAAGGATCTCCCCAACGAAATCATGAGAACGGATCCCCCGCTCTCTTCCCTCCATTGTTTTCCTCAAGCCCGTTTTAGATGGTGGAGATGGCTGAATGAAGCCCCTAAAATTGTTCCTAAGTGTTATGATGACCCTCGGGTAGGTCTTTAGATGTGTTGGGTGTATTTTAGACAAGTTTTAGACCTCCGAAATTGAGCGTTTAAGGGTATGGCCGTGAGCAAAATTGCTTATATAAATGTGTTAAACAACTTGAAAGTAAAAGCAATTACCACATAAACTTGTATAGAAATGATGTGAAAGATATGTCAATCAACCATGAACCATTTCACATATAAATTGCAAGTAAAGCATGAGATATGAGCAAGAACAACTTGCTATACAAAACAGAAAGTTAAACTTGAATGGAAAGAAGATTTAAGTTATGTGTGAGATCAACCAATGATACAAGATAACTTAATCTTAAAAGAGTGCTTTTAGAAAGTAAAATGACTTAAGATGTGAAGTTATGCCACAAGAGATAGAAGAATATTAAACACATGAGCATCACATCAACATTGTAGATACTTAAACTTTAGAATCTAAGATCTATCATCAACCATGCATATTAGATTGTTAAACCATAGGAAAAGTATAAGCATGAAAAAGTAAAGATTTAACAAGTTAAGCTTAAGATCTTAAACTCAAATAGAGATCACATATGCTAAGAATAAACAAGCTAAATGACTTATATGATTAAAGATCTAGCATTTAAAGGACATCATAAATCATCTAAACATTAAAGCATGAGATTATGAGCATATGAGATAAACTTTAAAAAGGAAACTATGTGTGATTACTAACTAGATAATTGACTATTAAGCATAAATCAACACAAGAGTATTAGTTTCCCTTAAGCCAAGGCGATTTTGGGGATGACTCCCCCAAGGTGCCGGCAAGTGAGATTAATACGACTAAGATATAACTGCACAGAAAAGCAGGGCATTCAGTCTTATGTCCTTTAGGAGAGACTAGACGAGCTTTTGGCCGACTGCTCAGGCAGAAACTATCTTAGCACTATTAATACTTATGATTAAGATTTTATTTTATAAGCAAAAGTAAATAAACTTGAAAGGAAACACCACTTCAATGGCCAAGGTGGTGGCAAGCCTTCCAATATTGGCCAAAGAGGGTAGCTTAGATCACAATAACTTAATGAAAGAAAGAGAGAACTAAACTAACAATTATATGGACAAAAGAATAAACCAATTCAAAGAATAAGCAAACTAATCTAAGTTAAACTAAGATTTAGGGCCCAAAAAGTGAAGAAAATGTGAGTAAAACTTAGAAATTTTGAAGGAGAAAGAAGGAGAAATTGTTACCCAACCAAGTAGAAGTGTTTGGAAAGCCTCCTAGGTGTTTTTGGACAGCATGCACCTTCAGATCTGTCACTAACCTGCAAAAAACAGCAAGCAAAAGCTTGCTGGAAATGCTGCAAAAACACCAAATATGTTGCATAAATTTCCAGCCAAGTAAATCATAAATAAAAGATTGATATTTTGACCTATCTAAGAGATGGTTAGCTACAGAAAACAATATGGAATGACAACAATATATCAGATGTAAAAGAAAGTGCAAGGAGTTTGTGCAAGTGATGGCTGAAAACTGCTCTAAAGTCTCTTCCAAACCATAACCTGTGAGACAAATCTGCAACTCAAACACAATATGAATCTATAGCAGCATAGTATGATGATTAATATAGAAATCTGAACTAATTCATAACCCTATCTAATCAACAATACATAGATCATCAACACTAATGTATATTTGACCTACTTCAATAAACTAATTTACCAAAGATACTAGCATATAAAACCACACAATGAAAAATGAACAAAATCACCTCGTGTTTAGTTGATCACAAGACTAATCTTAATAATCCAAAGTTCCTCCAAAGCTTTTCTTTATTGCATCCAAAAGTGTGAGAACCTTGGGCAACTAATTGCTCCAAAGATCTCAAGAGAAAATGAGTGAGTGGAAGATGGCAAGAGCAAGAAGATGGGAAGATTTCGGTAGCATAACAATAGCTCAAAGAATGGTGAGTTGGGAGTGAGGAGAGGGATCTATTTATACTTGGAGAGGCAAACCTACCTCTCTTGGATCAATGCCAAGTGTCCACAACCAAGCATAAGAGTAGATCTCAAGGCTAGGGTACACCATCTAGGGTTTGAACGCTAGATCTAGGGTGTAGGAAAAAGTAGAAGGTGTTGGGATCAAGCAAAGAGGTGTGGGAGGCCTTGGGATTGATGCCAAGGAAGGTGAGAGGTCCAAATAATTTTTTAAAAAATCATTTGTGGAGTTTCTAGAAGAGGGGGGGCGTAACTCCTCTTGGAGGGCCCAAAAAAAGTGTGAAAATGAAGAAATGGAGGGGAATTAATGAGAAAAAAGGAGTGGGACCATACTAGGAGGTGATGTGGAAGTCAAAGGGAGTCATAACTCATGAGAGGGGGTCCCAAATAAGTCACAACAACCTCCACCAAGGAAAAACGTCACTTGTCCTAGGGGGCCATAAAAATTGAGTGTAGAAGGTGGGTAAGGGGTTAGAATAGGTTTAGAGTTAGGTTTTTGGTATGGGTTAGGGTTTTGGAGTGTCTAGGGGAGCACACCGCATGTGAGAGGGGCCCATTCCAAGTTTCAAGCCTTGAAACAAGGAATTGGTTAGTTGGTGGGTCGTTTTTCCCCTTAGGGCAAGGTTTAAAAGGTTAAGGGAGTGAATAAAGAGGTTGAATTAAGTTGGAAAAAGGTTGGGATGGGTTTGGGTAGGTTACGAGGGTCTTAACTTGCCACTTTCCACCTTAACACTCACTCACTAACTCAAATTTACAATGATTTTTGACATTTGACTAATGTCACTTTAGCAATTAAAATTGCTGTTTTGACTCGGACTGACTCTGAGTGGACTTAGACATAGTAAATTAAGTCCGACTGAGCTGAAACTTGGTCTATGGGTGTAGGGGGTGCTATTCCATTTCTTTTGAGCACAAATACCCCTATCAAAAGCCCAAAGATCCAGTTTTTACAATATAAGCTCAAAAATTAATTAATTAATTAAATTATTTAAAAATTTAATTAATTAAAAAAAACCTATCTAGACTCGACGAAATTCCGCGAAACTTTCTACACTGTCTGGCATGGTCATTTACAACATCCCTAAACAAAGGTTACCAAAAAATGAGACCATCAGAGTGCCTTTCCCCACTTTGGACGAAATTATTGCATGTGAGGAGGGAAAAACTCAAGGGAAATCGGCCAGGAGCTTGTCTGGTCGACAACCTGAGGATAAAAAACCCTCGGTGAAAGGAACTCCCCCAATGGAAACACCCAAGGTGCCTGACCTAACTATGATCCATGCAGACTTATTACATTATCAACCCATGCAGGGGTGCGGAAATTTCGATTACAAAATTTTGTGCTGAGGTATCAGATACCCAAGTAGAACCAAAACTGTCTTCATCAAATATGCATTTGGTGATGCATCTTCACGGTACGTGAGTTGACCATCGTTGTTAAATGGGCGGTCAACAAGACCTAAGCAATTCTCCAGTTATATGGCTTTGATGTGTGATCTCCTAGAGAAAGAGCCGACTTGCTTTGAAGAAGCCATTCAGAAGAAAGAATGGGTAGATGCCATGACAGAAGAATACCAATCCATAATAAAGAACGATGTATGGGAAATAGTTCCTAGACTGAAGAGTAAGGATGTGGTATCTTCCAAATGGCTTTTCAAAATAAAACATGCTGCTGATGGAAGTATTGAGAAGTACAAAGCAAGATTTGTAGCTCGTGGCTTTTCTCAAAACGAAGGCATTGACTATGCAGAGACATTCGCTCCTGTCGCCAGATACACTTCGATCAGAACCATCATAGCCCTTGCAGCTAAGATGAAGTGGAAGTTACACCAGATGGACGTAAAGACAACTTTCCTAAATGGTGTCATCGAAGAAAAAGTGTATATAGAGCAACCTCAAGGATTTGAAGTTGAAGACAGGAAGTCTCATGTCTGCAAGTTGAATAAGGATCTGTATGGATTGAAGCAAGCTCCTAGAGCTTGGTATGGCCGGATAGACAGTTTCTTGACGAGCTTGGGCTTTACCAAGAGTAAAGCAGACTAACCTTTACTTCAAGGTTATGAACGATGAGCCAATGATATTATTGCTGTATGTAGATGACTTATTCTTAACTGGAGAAGAAAAGCTCATCACTGAATGTAAGAAGAGGCTCGCCTCAGAATTTGAGATGAAATACCTTGGCCTAATGCATTATTTCTTAGGTCTTGAGGTATGGCAGAGTCCAGAGAGGATCTTCCTTAACCAAGGGAAGTATGCAGTCGAAATCCTGAAGAGATTCGACATGTTAGGGTGTAAGTCCATGAATACACCCATGGAAACTAAGCTAAAGCTGCTGGTCGACACTTCGTCAGAATTGATTGATGCCACGCTGTATAGACAGATTATTGGATCGCTGATGTACCTGACGAACACCAGACCAGATATTTGTTTTGCCGTGAACACCTTGAGTCAGTTTCTAGTAGAACCCAGACATGTTTACCTAGTGGCTGCAAAACATGTGATGAGGTAACTTAAGGGTATATTAGATTGTGGTCTTAGTTATGATGGAGATCATGATTTCACATTGAGTGGGTACATTGATTCAGATTGGGCAGGAAGTGTCTCTGACAGGAAAAACACTTCAGGATACTGTTTCAGTTTGGGATCATCCATGATCTCATGGCAGAGTAGGAAGCAATCCAGCATTGCTCTCAGCACAGCGGAAGCAGAATACATTGTTGCGTGTTTTGCTAGTTGCGAAGCTATATGGCTTCGAAAGTTGTTGACCGGTCTATTTGACCTAGAGATGGAAGTGTTGACCGCCTCTCCAACACAGGTGGTCAACTCCATGTGCCATGAAGAGATGCATCGTCAGATGCAAGTTTGTCGAAGACTTTGGTTCTACAGGGCATGTTTGGCCCCAACACTTCTTTTTGTATCTGGAATTTCGGCACCCCTACGTGGGTTAATAATGCAATAGGTCTGCATGAGTCATGTCTAGGTCAATTACCTTGGGATCGGTTCGCTGGGAGAGTTCCTTTCACCGAGGGATTTTTATCCTCAGGTTATCAATTGGGCTTTTCAACCTTATTGAATTCCATTGAGTTTTTCCCTCACACTTGCAATAATTCCTCCAAAGTGGTGAACGACATTCTAGTGGGTTTATCTTTTGGTAACTATTATAGGGAATCATTGTAAATGACCATGCAAGACATCTTAGAAAGTTTCGTTGAATTCCGTCGAGTCTAGTATAGTTTTTTTAATTAATTATTTTTTAATTAAATTTCTCTAAGTTTGGAGGTTTAATTATTTAATTAATTAATTATTTTTGAGCAATAATTGTAAAAACTAGGTCCTTGGACTTTTGATAGGGGTATTTGTGCTCAAAAGAAATGGAATAGCACCCTCCACATCCATGGACCAAGTTTCAGCTCAGTCGGACAACTTTTGCTATGGGTTTGTCCACCCGGAGTGTCATTCAGTCTAAAACAACAATTTTAATTGCTAAAGTCCAAACATGGAAAAATGTAAAAATTGTAATAATAAGTTAGAGAATGTAAAATGATAGAATAAAGGTTAGAGAGAGACCCCCTAAGCATAACATAACCCTCCCAACCTTTTCCAACCTATTCTAACCCTTTACACTTTCTCTTTACCCAAAAGCTACGCCCCCCTAGGGGGATTGACGTTTTTCCTTGGTGGTGGACGTTGTGACTTAAATGGGGCCCCCTCTCATGAGTTATGACTCTCTTTAACCCCCACATCACCTCCTAGGGTGATCCCACTCCCATTTTCTCATTAATCCCCCTCCATTCCTTGCTTTTCCCCCTTTTGTTGCGCCCTCCAAGGAGAGTTATGCCCCCCTCTTGTGGTTCTCCAAGAAAAATCGTTTTTAATTGTTGGGGCCTCTTCTTCTCCCTTGGCACGAATCCCATAGTCTTCCCACTTGACTTTTGTGTGATCCCAACACTCCCACACCATTCTACACCCTAGATCTAAGATCTAAACCCTAGATGGTGTGCCCTAGCCT
>JASDQU011175134.1:13714-26931 GCA_032191745.1 Picea mariana
GAGTTATGCACATGCTTCTTCTTGCCATACACATGAGGTAAACTTGTTCTAAGATTTTGTTTGGTGGTTGCATCTTTGGATCCTAAGGTAAAATGTTATTTGGGTAGATCTAGTAATGCACATGCTTGTAGATCTATGTATCTTGATATGCTAGATAGGATTGAAATGTCATCTTGTCTATTGTATGCCATCATTGTTCAAGCTTTTTGCAGGTTTAACTTCAAGGGTTTCATTGGGACAACCTTAAGCAAGAAGGCTCCCTTGAGACACACTCAAACTCCATTCCGTTCTCACTTTTACTCTTCTTCTATATTGCTGTTCATTCCATCAATATTTCAGCTAGCATAGCTTAGTAAGATAGGTCATTTTTAATCAAAGTTTATAAATTTTTCTTAAGAAAATTTTTTGCCCTAAAAAGGCAAAAGTTTTTTTTCATTATATTGGTTGTGTGTAGCATTTCCAGCAATGATACCTTGCTGGTTTTTGCAGGTTCAGATCTGGCTGAGAGGGGTTTTGACTACCCAAAGGCATCCACACAACACTCAAAGACCCCCCAAGGGATTGGTAGCTATTTCTCAACTTCCTTTTTCAATTTTTAAGCGTTTTTAGTCATTTCTTCTCCTTCTTGCTTGCTTGTAGTGGCTCATAGTTGTGGGAGAAGGAGTGGTATGACCTCCTCCCACGTGTGAGCTCTTGGGTAGCTTAGATCTTGTTTATTTGACATTTTTTGCCCTTTTTGAGCTAGGACGTGAGGGTTTGTGAGATAATGGGTATCTCCCAAACCCTAGGACGTGGGGTGGGATTTGCTTCTTGTTTGCTTGGTTTGTTTGTCTCTTTCTTTCCTTAGTTGCATCTCTTGCTTGCTTGTTTCTTCATTTTCTCAATATTTTCTAAGTTAAGCAAGCTAATTAATTGCCTACCTATTTGGGAGAGGAATACCCCAAAAGGTTAGGTTAGGGTTTTAATATGTGATTATGATCTAAATGCTTAATGTTATAATTGTTCTAGATCTAGATCTAATACACTTAATAATTCTCTAGCTTAAGCCTATTGGACACCTTAAATCAACTTAACTAGATCTCATGCATGCTTAGCTTGTTTCAAGTTTTTATCTTCACTTTACATGCTTAGATCTATAATCTTTAATGTTTAAATGCTTCAATAGCTAGATGGTATTCTTCTTTATTGCATAGATCTCTTAATGCCATATGCTTGAAGTAATTTGTTTCTAAGTAGATAAGTATGCAACATCTAAATCTTTTTCTTTTTCACACTCATTGCTCTTGAATATGATATAAGTGTGATTGCTTCTCTTCTATTGGGTGGCAAGTTGTTCTTGCCTTTGTTATTCTTTGAAGCTATCTATTTGTGCACTCTAGTGACATATGCATGTGTTAATGCTCTTAAATTTTTAATTAAATCAACACATCTTTAAGGCTGAAGTGAGTTTCGGCCAAGTGTTATGAACATAAAATATACATAAATAGATATTCATAACATAATAATAGTAATAATTAATAAATAATAATTATTAATAATGAAAGGTCATGTCTCAAAGGACATAACTATTGGTAAAGGGCACCCCTGCGTGGGTATATAAACAAGCCCTCATTTCTCAATTGTAATCATCTATCTCATTATATCTTATTATATCTTATCTATTCATTTATTATTTACAGTCCTACATGGATTACTTTGTTATATTCCAAATATTTTGGATTATTCTTGTGTGAGTGAACTTTGTTCGTCTCACCAAGTCACTAAATCACTCTTTAAAAGTGTCATAAAACTCTTTAAACACTCCTAAACACTCCTAAAAGTCTACCTAACTTATATATAAAATTAATAGACTCTTTAGGGTACCTTAGACCACCATCTAAAATGGGACTTGAGGAAAACAACGGAGGGTGTAGGCAGGGGACTGTCTCACGACGCACAGGATGTGTCCTCTCCGGGAAGTACTCTTGTCTTAGGGCTGACCTGCGAAGCTAGGGTGGCAACACTTATTGAGCATCTGGCAGTTATTTGGCAATAGGGGGAGGAGGCTTTGGTGAAAGCTTAATAAAATTTGATAACCTTAAGAAAGCTTGACAACTCAACCTTGGATCTAAACTTCTAAATACTTGTGGGTTTAAAAATCAAGAGTGGTTGATCTTCATCCTTAATACTTGTGCTTAACTTTATAAATCTTTTTCTTGATGTATTGATGATGATGACCTTGATGATGTGATCTTTTGCTATATGATGCTTTAATCTTTTTATATCCTGCACAAATACAAATAAATAAGTGTTAGCTTGTTGTTATATTTTGGCATTCTTTAAATTGTAAATCTTGTATCTAATATTTGTTTGATCAAGTTATTCTTTTGTAAGTATTATTGTAATCTATTTGTAATGAACAATCCTTTAACTTAGTTGACCCCATTGCCCAATCTTTAGGCACTAGTCTTAGTTGCCCTAGGAAAAGGCTTGCTTTACATACTAACCTTTGCATCTTGCATTGCTACTTGTGCATCTTAGGATTAGAATCCCCCAAACCTTGTAAATAATTAAAATCAACTCCTAGAACTTAACTCTAAAACTTATCTAGAAACTAGGGACTACCCCCCTTGGCTTCCCTAGGAGTGAGCCTAGACGGAAGAGGTTCCGGTCAAAGTGACAGCGTGGGCTGTGAACCTAGGCATTGTGCCTCCAAGGACACACTAAGTGAGCCAGACTTAGCTCACGTTTGCAAGTGTATAAGGATGTCAACAAGAAGCAACCATGATCCTATGTGACAACCAGAGCTGCATAAAGATGACAGAGAATCCTGTATTCCATGACAGGTCAAAGCACATAGAGATCCAATATCATTACATCCGTGAAATGGTGCAGAGAGGAGCCCTAAAGCTCCAGTACGTTAGCACGGATGAACATGTTGCTGATGTGTTGACCAAGCCTCTATCTCGTGTAAAGTTTGAGCACTTTCGAGATAAGCTTGGTATAGTTCGAAAGGACCTTCCTTGAAAGGGGGAGTAGTGTTGTGATGAGATGTGACTAGTACTGTGATTCCAGCTTGATAGCTGTGACGTAAAGCCAGTCTAGTATCTTGCTTTCTGCTTGATTGTTGTGACGTAATTCAAGATGATGAGATGTTACTAGTACTGTGCTTCCAGCTTGATAGCTGTGACGTAAAGCCAGTCTAGTATTTTGCTTGTAGCTTGATTGCTGTGATGTAAAGCAAAACGATGAGATGTGACTAGTACTATGCTTCTAGCTTGACAGCTGTGACATAAAGCCAGTCTAGTATCTTACTTCCAGCTTGATTGCTGTGACGTAAAGCAAGACGATGAGATGAGACTAGTACTGTGCTTCCAGCCTGATAGCTGTGAAGTAAAGCCAGTCTAGTATCTTGCTTCCAGCTTGATTGCTGTGACGTAAAGAAAGACGATGTGATGAGACTAGTATTGTGCTTCCATCCTGATAGCTGTGACGTAAAGCCAGTCTAGTATCTTGCTTCCAGCTTGATTGCTGTGACGTAAAGCAAGACAATGAGATGACACTAGTACTGTGCTTCCAGCTTGATAGCTGTGACGTAAAGCCGGTCTAGTATCTTGCTTCCAGCTTGATTGCTATGACGTAAAGCAAGACGAGTACTGTGCTTCCAGCTTGAGAGTTGTGACGTAAAGCCAATCCAGTATTATGATGATGAGCCAGCCTCGTGCTGTGATGATGATGTATTAGTTTTATACTAATCCATATTGATGCAGATGATGATGGCATTCCTTTGAGAATGATGGTGCTGTCGATAAGAAAACTTCCGATGATTTATAGATACGCGTTCCAAGATGATATTGATGATGTTGTCCTCCTGATGCTGTTGATGATGCAGTCCTCTCTCTCGCTTGATGCTGTTATAGAATACCCTTCTTGTTAAGGGGGAGTGTTGAAATAATGTAACTGCAAATTGTATTCTAATTATTATTGATATATTATTCATTGGATCAATCCCCATTGCGGATTGATTATGTCGGCTATTGTAAAGGACCAAATCCCCTTTTGCGGATTGGTCAAAATATAATTGTAATAGGCAGAAGAAGAAGTCGGCCCCAGAATATATTAAAGAGGCCCTAGAATATATTAAAGGTGGTTATAACCACCCAAAAGAAGAAGTCGGCTCTGCCAGTGAAAAGACACCTCCACACGTGCCAGTGTTGTGTAAATAAGGAGGCTAGCGCCTCAGTTAGACACACACTCACTTGTTCATGGAGAGACAAGTTTCGGAGCTGCAGTTGGAGAAGAGAGAGAGAGAAGCACATCCTTGGGAGAAGACTTTCTGTATTTGTTTGAGTTATCTCTTGGCATTGTATTGGCTATCTATAATAAGGAAGTTTTGCTGGGTTTTCTCCCCCATGAGGGTTTCCCAGGATAAATGATGTGTCTCTTGTGATTGTGTATTTCTCAGTGATCCTATCTTATGCTATTGTTATCTATTGAAATGCAAAGAACTCTAATAATAGCTTAAACATTAACATTCCGTATATACCTTCCTTCCTTGAGGAAGACTGTCTTGAGGAGGGATGTCAGATTTGAGGAGGACAGAGCCTTTAGGAAGTCTAGAGGGACAGAGAGGGGTGAGCAGTCTTCACCTCAGATTCAGGTGAGTCCGCAACAGACTACAGTGACACAAAGTTTAGAGCCACCAGTTTCGGTGACGAAAGGTTCACATGTGACAGGGCCATAGGGTTCAGGTTCGCTGGCTACTGGTCTACAGGTTTTAGGATTGGGTACTCCAGAGTCTACTTCAGGATCACTTTCTTCAGGTGATGGGGTTGATCAGGGAGAGTCCCCTCCACGGGACATTACTTCAGAGAGGAGGAAGCCTAAGTGGCTTCATGATACTTTGACGGAGGCACAAGGTTCAGTGGGGAATCCCAGATAGGCAGTGAGGGAGAGTAAACCTCCCGAGAGGTTTTGCAGCTACATCGCGATGGTGAGCAGTATTCGGGAGTTTGAGCCTTCCACTTTTGAGGAGACTACTGGTAGAAAGGTTTGGAGAGATGCCGTGATGGAAGAGTATAATTCCATCATGAAGAACGATGTCTGGGAAGTTGTTCCTAGACCTGAGGGGAAGTTAGTGGTGACTTCCAGATGGCTCTATCAACTCAAGTATGCTGCAGATGGCAGCATTGAGAAGTACAAAACTCGCTTTGTGGCTCGAGGATTTTCACAGGTTGAGGGAGTCGACTATGATGAGACCTTTGCGCTGGTTGCTAGATATACTTCGATCAGGGCAGTGATTTCCATTGCAGCAGAGATGGGTTGGAAGATCCACTAGATGGATGTGAAGACCGCATTTGTGAATGGTCTTATACAGGAGGAGCTATATATTGAGCAACCATTGGGTTTTGAGGTGCATGGGAGAGAGTCTCATGTGTATAGACTGGAGAAGGCATTGTATGGGCTGAAACAAGCTCCCAGAGCTTGGTATTCGAGGATAGATGCCTATTTGCAGTAGTTGGGCTTTGAGAAGAGTGAGGCAGATCCCAACCTATACTTCATTGTGGTTGGAGAGGATACTCTCATTCTCTTGCTATATGTGGATGATTTATTCATTACAGGGGCAGAGAGACTCATCAGCAGCTGCAAGGAGAGCCTTGCTTCAGAGTTCGAGATGACTGATATCGAGCTGATGCACTATTTTTTGGGATTGGACAGGGGAAGTATGTGTGTGACATTCTGAGGAGATTTCAGATGGAGGACAGTAGGCCCATGACCACTCCTATGATTACCAACTGGAAGAAGCTTCATGCTTCTGAGTCTCAGTTGGTGGATTCCACTTTATATCGTCAGTTGATTGGGTCATTGATGTATTTGGTCAATACCAGGCCAGATATTTGTTTTGCTGTCAACGCTCTCAGTCAGTTCATGGTGGAGCCTAGGAGAGTGCACTGGGTGGCAGCAAAACACGTGCTTAGGTATCTATGTGGTACAGTAGACTATGGTCTGGACTATCAGAGAGGAGATGGAGTTCGTCTGGTTGGCTATATAGATTCAGATTGGGTAGGATGTGTCAGTGACAGGAAGAGTACTTCAGGGTGTTGTTTCGGATTGGGCTCAACAGTTGTGTCTTGGTTCAGTCGGAAGCAAAAGTCAGTGGCTTTGAGTTCTGTAGAGGCTGAGTATATGGCAACCAGTCAGGCTAGTTGTGAGGTCCTTTGCCTCGCAAGTTACTAGTGGGATTGTTCGGTGTGCAGTTGAGGCTTACCGTGATTTACTGTGATAATCATAGTTGCATTAAACTCTCGGAGAATCCAGTTTTTCATGACAGGTCTAAGCATATTGAGATTCGTTATCACTTCATCCGTGACTATGTTCAGAGAGGAGCTGTGGAGCTACAATACATATCTACAGAGGAGCAGGTTGCAAACATACTCATCAAAGCATTGGGCAGAGGAAAATTTGTATTTTTCAGGGACAAGCTTGGAGTGGTGAGTAACACTTTCCTCTGTAAGAGGGAGTGTTAAAAATTAAATTAAAAAGTACCTAGGCAAGTGTTTCTCATCACTTAGGTGCCTAAGGGGTGAGAAAGTGCCTAATGTGGACCCTAGTCATTTAATTTGTAAGATGCAAATTAAAAGGTGACTTTTTGAGACTTAGGGAAAATGGGTAAGTAAAGTGATTTTATCCCCATCGTTGATCTCGTCTAATCTCAACCGTTAGATGAGATGACCCTTGAGATTCCCTCATGAGGTTGATTAGGGTAAGGAGGACGCACCATTGTTTTGGTTGTTGAGACATTTTGAGAGAGAGCAAGAGCATTTTCGAGCAGAATGAAAGAGGCTATTTCTGAGAGCTAGGGCATTCATTCCAAGGCAAAATACTAGCACAGAAATCGAGACAGTACGGATTTCGGGGTCCGTATAGTCTCTTGTGGGCACAAAAATCGAGGCAATAAAAACAACATTTAATTCTGTCCGTACAGTACGGTTTTCTCAGTCCGTACAACAGTACTTTTTGCACAATTTTCGAGGAGGGACAGTCGGTCGTACACAGGCCGTACCGTACGGATTTCTACAGTCCGTACAGTCACTTCATGGCACAGAAATCAAGGCAGGTTGCTGTGTGGGTTTTCTGGAAAGTTTGGCATGGTTTTCAATGTGGCCGTACAACCATTATACACCCAGAAATTTGCTGTAGCTGTTGGCACAAATTTCAAGGCAGCCGTACAACTATTTGGAGGCATAGAAATCGAGGAGCAGAACTGTAATTTATTTCAAAAATTTCTGGAAAGAGTTTTGAGGAGTTTTGCTCATTTTCCTGTGTGAAGACTTGGCATGGTTATCGAGATAAGTTTGTCATTTAAATTTCTGAAGATGAATATGCTGTAACAAAATTTCTTTGAAGCTCCCAAATAAAAAAAACTCCCTCTCTCACTAGTTGTCCCCTTGTGGGTTTTTCTAGGGTCGCTGTTAGATCGAAAATCTCTGTGTTAATATTTTTCTGAGTTTATGTGCTGTTGATATTTTATTTCTGCGTTAAAAACGAAGTTCAGAATTTTCATGTTTCAGTTCTGAAATTTATTTTTTGCTGAGTTTAATCGGCTGTTATAAATTTGGGTTTGGGCATTAAACATTGGCTAAAAAATCAGTGAGAGTGAAACTGGGTTGGGGTTTGAAATTTTACAGTCCCTAATAAAATAATCTAAGGCTTAAACTGAAATCTAAGCAACTAATATTCTAGGAGTTTATTGCATTAACCAATATATGAAATAAATCTATTCTAAAACATACATCAATCAACAACCATAAGATACATAAGATGTACTTGCATAAAATGATACTTGAGATAACAATAGATGCAAGTAATTAATAAATGCTTCAAAGTAAATCACTGAAAGTAAAGTGCTTGAAGCAAATGGCTTTGTGTAAATGTAAAAGTGAGACCGGTGCCTTAAAAGTATCGTGGGCAGTGTAGATCGAGTATTTTATTAGATTTATTGATAGTAGGTTAATGAGGTGAATTTTATTTGCAGGAAAGTAAAGTGTTTGAATTAAACTAGATTTGGCCTCTCAAGAGGTTATTCCTTTAGCTCAAAGATTTGTTGAGAACTCGCCGAAACCCAATGGTTTCACCAACAAGCCCACTAGAGGTGCCGGAGGTCCAACATTGAGGGAACAAGCTCGAGGTATTCAGTGAAACTTCACACACTCTTCCTAGGCGGTTCTTAAAGTCAAACAATAAGTTTCTTTTGAGATTTCCCTATTAATCTATCACCACTGACCAACCCAGCGTGTATGAAACTTACTCCCAGAAGACTGAGACAAACTCGCAATAGGAAGGGTCAGGAATAACACTAGGAGCTGAGGGGAGTTGTTTATTTTAAACAAGAAATAAAAATTGCTGAAATAAATGTTTTCTAATTACTAGTCTTCACTGACCAGCCTCTTGCGAGGAGCTGAGGAGACGGTTTATTGCCAACTTTGAAATTGCATGAAAATAAAGTCTAAACTAACAATTAGTGTTCTACTTTGCAAAAGGGAAGCTAACTAGATTGTGATTTATTTTAACCTTATTGTTGATGTGAGTTTGTTTGAAACTTATATCAAAAGTAAAAACTGAAAGCAAGCTAAAGGACAAGTACTCCAAAAACACAACACCAACCCCCCAGGGGGAAACGCAAAGTGAGGCCTCCTTTGGCTCACTGATTTTATTATATCGGTTACAATGGTCTCTTAGAGACCTGGGATCCTTATATGAATGGATCAAAAATGAATTACAATCTTTTCAAAGCTTTATACAAGTATAGGGTGCTTCAAGGGCTTATTGAGGCTTCAAAACTTCCAAAATTGGGCAGCATTTCCCTTTGTCTTTTCGTCAAACCTGCAAAAACAGCAAATTAATTGGGGCAAAAATGCCCAAAAATCGATTGGAAGACCCTACAAAAAGGTGTTAGTACATGTACATAAATTTATGAAAATTTTGTTAAGTAAAACTACACTGAAAAAAGATAAAAAAGCTAAGTTAAACAAGAAAGAAAGAGCCCTTTTCGTTCTGATATTACTTGCTGTCCCAAAACAGAAAGTAATATCACAAAGATGCTTACATATTACTTTTAAACTCTTTACAATTGAAACTATCTTTACCCTTTAAAATTTTCTTTCAAAAAACTAAGATAGCCACTAGCAAGCTAGATGAAATAGATATTTCTTTGCAAAAGGAGATCTAAACTACTTGCTTTTAAAACATATAAAGTACTGAATGTATTCAACTTTTAAATCAGCAACCTTTACTTTACATGTACTTGAAGTAAGTAACCAAAACCAAAATTTTATAGAGTGAGAAAGAGAGGAAAGAAATGCTTTGATCTTTTTGGAATGTTGGGCAATGGAGTCTTGTTGATGGATCAAAGAGGGACTATGTCCTTTTAGATCTTGAAGACAAAGAAATGTGCAAGCAAGCCCAATCTCCTCTTCAAGTGTGAGAACCTGTAACTCTTGTAGATCTCTTGCCAACAAAAAATTAGTAGAACAATGATACCTACATAGAATGCTTCATAAAGACAAACATTAAGCAAAATGGATATGTATTATAAAAAAATTCAGATGTACATAAGCAATAAGATTATTTAAGCAAGTTAGCTTTCTAATCTTATCCTACTTGGAGATAGCTGCACTAGAAGGCCACTTACTAACAATTGAAACAAGAAAAGCAAAATAACAAATTTTACTTCACAAAATAACACATGACATAGATGCTTCAGACATGAAATTGACACAAGAATGTAGCCTCCAAATCCTTTTATTCCAATTCGCAACAATGATGATACAATACAAATGATATGCAAGCACTATTCCCAGGCTCCAACTAGCTTTACAAAGGAGGGAGTGCTTCATTATATCATATTTTATAGATATTCATAACATAGTAATAATTAATTAATAAATAATAACTATTAATAATGAAAGGACATGTCTCAAATGACATGACTATTGGTTAAAGGGCACCCCTGCGTGGGTATATAAACGAGCCCTCATTCTCAATTGTAAATCATCTTATATCATATCTTATCTATTCATTTATTATTTACAATCCTATATGGACTACTTTGTTATATTCCAAGTATTTTGGATAATTTTTGTGTGAACGAACTTTGTTCGTCTCATTTGGTATCAGAGCTGCGTTTCTGATTCTGGCCTTTGGCCACTAAGTTTTTATCAGACCTTGTCTGATCCGGCCTTTGGCCAACCCCATCGTTTCAGAGTTTCTGTAAGAAATTTGGTCTTTGACAACCAACCAGGCCTTTGGCCATTCAAATTTTCAAGTTCTCAGGTACTTCGGTCCTTGACCAATTCAGGCCTTTGGCCATTTGACCATATAAAACTCAGGATTCTGTTGAAAAACATTTCATTGCCAAGAAATCAAGAACAATATATATCAGAAATTTTGTTATAAAAAGAATCCAACATAAAGAATTGATTTAAATTGCAAAAATAATAACAAGGTACAGCGACCAATTTATGTTCGTACAGGAAAGATTCTGTCTTCCATACAAATCTCATTCTTCAAAAAAAATAAAAATAAATTATAACTGTTGTCCACAAAAACACCCGCCTTACTCTGTACAAGCTGTTGTAAGTCTGGTGACATTTGGAAATTGTGTAGCGATTATAAAAATCGTGCTGTCCAAAAAGAAACATAAGAATTCCAGGAATCCAAGCTAAGGGATATCAAAGCAAAGAGTTATCCGAGCGAAGGGTTGAACCAATCCTGAGCACGTGAGTACAAGAAAAAATTGCCAATTCAATTTTTAAAAATTATTTACTGCATTTGAAAAAAAAATCAATAAAAAGAATAAAAAACAATTACTAGCGTGAAGGCAAAGGAATCATTGCCATTAAATCAGAAGCATAGCAATTCGTTTGAAAAAGCAGATTATACTAGCCGCCTATTTTAATTGCAAAGCCATCGTACCAAATTCGTACTGTACGAATTATATTGACACTAAAATTTAAATTATTATTGCCGTACAATTTCTGTCCGTACAATCCGTGCCACCGGCAATTCATACAACCAGTCAATCATTTTTCTAAAAACCAGTCAATAAATTCAGTACAACGAACAAATTCTTGGCCGTACGGACACCATCCATCCGTAGAACGTTAGATTGCTTTCCACCAAAAAAAATCGTACAGCGGCCGTACCTGTTCTACCCTACGAATTCGTACCATCCGCCTTATTGTTGTACCTATTGCTTTGTGATCCACAAGTTTTAATCCATACGGTGTGTAATCACACACTTAACGCTGACCGTACGATAAGTCTGCTAGTACAATCAAGAGACTGCTGCAACCACCGTACTGTTGCAGTATATTCATTGGGGGTAAAAATTCAATTAAATCAAAGGATCATGGGTTTTCAATCAAGGGGTGCGACTTTTTAAAACATTAAAGTAATAGGCAGTTAAAAGAACAAATCTTAATTAATTTTATAACATTCCAGCCAAAAGTACCAAAAGAATATATCCAAAGAAAAGTCAGGTTTTTATTAAAGAGTAATTGGATTTTTTTTTAATACCAAAAAAATAAAATTGGAAAAGTGCAAGTGGAATTTTCACTTTTAAGGATATTCATTGGATTATAAAAAAAAAAGGGATAAGTTATAAAATAACATTGAAGTATATGCTCTAAAGGTGAAGTGAATATTCATTGGTTTATAAAAAAAAAAGGGGATGAGTTATAAAATAACATTGAAGTATATGCTCTACAGGTGAAGTGTAAGAAAAAAAGAAAAGTCTTGTCAATTGTAAAGTATTTAAAGGAAGTAAAGAATATCTATCTATATAGAAGATATTATAAAAAAAAAAAGAAAACAAAAAGATATATAATAAAAAAATAGAAAAAAAAGGATTATAATATTTTTAAGTGAAGTGGATCTCTAAAAGTGAAGGATAGTTAAAAAAAAAAGAAAAATTCCAAAATAATTTCAATTTATATAAAAGGAGTATAAGGAAAATGATTTTTTCTAAAAATGATTGAAGAAACGTTTAAAAATCAATTATTATGGAAGAATATCAAGATAAGTTAGAAATATAATCACGAATATTGGAAGGAGAACTAGGACATTATAAAGCGAGCAATACAAAATTACAAAATTGTTTCTCAAACCATGGGGACATATAGCAATGACCTACTAGTGTGCTTGCTACCTAGGGTTTCAAGATTCAACAATATAATAGCAAATGTAAGAAATTAAGCCTACAACCATTCACTTAAGAAGTTTTGCATGAAAAATTCACTTACATATGATGAAGAATGCATAATCAAACCCTAGTTGTAAACCTTCCATGAGAGAAACACCATATATGCCAAGAAGAATCCTCCAAGAAGAGTTGCGCTTCACTTAGAACACCAAAAATACCAAGCAAAAGGCTAAAAGATAATCTCTCACAAGAGAGTGAGTTGTGTTATATCCAAAATGAGGAAAAAGAGAGTGAGTTGTGTTATATCCAAAATGAGGAAAAACGTCCTCTATTTATACCAATCCATGACCTTTTAGTTAAAAAAAATAGGTCATTAAAACAGCCGACAAGGCTGACTACCAATTTTACACTGTTTTTACATTTAACTGCTAGAAAAATGACATAATATGAGTAAAAGTGGGACGTCAAGCCCTTCTGAGGGAGACGTTGGCCCTTTTTGGGCATATCCAGCATCCAGAAGCCAGACGTTGGCCCTCCTAGGGCTCCTCCAAGCTGCCACACGTGCCAAATAGCCTCATCACACTGCCACACGCTCAGAATAACGTCCTGCTCTTCTGGGTGACGTCCTGCCCATCAAGGGGCAAACGTTCCATCTGAAGTGGGTGATTCCCCCTAGGCCGGGCTCTGCCAAAGTGTCTTGGGTGGAACCTCCTTTCTTGTCGTGCAAAGGTTCATCATAATGTTGTCTTGTCTCTTCCATCCCAGCAACCATTTGATGGGCTCTCCAGCCCCATGGAGGTCCGAGCTAATCATATCCCCATGTGTACCGGTCCACTGGTACCTGTCCGTCGGGTATGGTCCTGCACATCAAAAACTTCGCCCTCCATGGGCTCATTAGTACTCGGGATCATAGCAATGTCAATCATATTTCATCATTAAATTTATCAAATACATGCATAAAACCCCTAGCATATCCTCTAATAGCTCAAAGACATTACACTGATCTACTATACAAAGTTGAAGAAATAGACAGAAC
>JASDQU011175135.1:39999-52731 GCA_032191745.1 Picea mariana
CACCTTCCCCAAAATAAAAAATCGCTATTTGCACAGTTTTGACTACCTATTTTTTGAGAGTGATTTTGGGCAAACTAGAAGGAATTTTGAAAAACATAGAGAGATTTATCTCCAAATCGGGCTTAGAAACAATAACCTCTCTTATTTTTTGCACAGGTATCAACAGTCGAGAGAATTGAAGCCATATCTGAGCACAATTTTCCAGGATTCTGTTTTTCCTGATTTTGTCATGTTTTTGAGGCAGTTGTTTTGGAGAGATGGAGATGAATTTGGAAAAACCGAAAGTGGTTTTTTCTAAGTACATGATAATATACAATAAAATATTTAATTTTTCTCACATATATCATATATTAGGATATACGAGTGTCTGAGTTGACCCCTATTTTCAGCAATTTGGTCTGTCTTTCATGGCAAACAATTCAAAATTTTCAGGGATTTGTTTCTATTTTTGGCCAGGTTGTTGATTTCGACCTCCTGGGCCTGGGGGAGAGTCTATTCTATATATTTTTCTAATTCAAATGTAAAAGGGTTGATCAATTGGAACCTGTTGAGGAAAAAATGTTTGTTATTGTAATCATCCCACAGAGCCACAATCTATCAAATGTAGTAATACAACTATAACAATTGCATGATTCTTGTGTCACTCATGTTGGTGAAGTGTTTCTCACTGTAATTATGTTTTATCTCTTTTCATATTTGTTTCTTTCCTCTATTTTTTTAAAGAGAATCAAGTTCAAGAATTGTTTTAAAACAATGTTATTGTTTTCCACTTGAAGGTTAAATCTAGGATTCTTAATTGCCCTATTATAACTTGATCCACCCATTAATCCTTCCGAACAATTCATGAAATTTTGAAAGGATCCAACAAAGTTCCTACCTTTCCCTATAAAGATTCTTGTAAAACATGCCTTTATTGAATTATATCTCCTTGACTCCATTGCCCAATGGCCTTCCCTTCCTATTCCAGCCAACCAATTTATAAACCAACCCTGTACTCTTATAACTAGCCTAACAACCAATACAAACAAAGCTAAATCAAATAGAGAGATCTCTCTCTGAGTCTTGGAGGGCTATATCCTTGACTCCAAAGTGGTTTGATGTTACCTCTCTGATTTCCTCCACAACCTTGGGCAAATTACAGAGTGCTAACATAGTGGTGACCATACTGGGGAATGTTCCTTAGAAATCATATAAAGTTATAGATCTGATTATTGATGGTGGACAGTGATCAGACATAAGAAGGATAAATCATCCACCTGGAGACTCTAATAAACTCCAATCAACTCCAATTAGTTTCAAAGACTCCACTGGAGGAAGAACCTAAAACAATGAAAATACAATCTGAAAAGATCAGGTAAGCAAGTTGGAATTTTATCCAAGATGTAATTGTTTTTGTTTTTAAATTATTTCTTCCCTTTTTGTGAACCTAGCCAATACCATATTGTTGAAACTCATGTTGATAAAATTCAACCTAAGGAACCTGAAGAGATAAAGCCTAGTTTTACATCCCCTATACATACTCCTACACATGTAAATATTCCAGATAGATACAATCCTCTTATCTTACCCCCTATACTCCATGATTTCCCTATCAATTACTACAAATATCTTCCTAGGTTTGATGGATAATATGGTAACATCACTATTGGGAAACATATTCAGGGTTTTGAGAATTTTCTTTATCTTTTTTAGGTTCAGGAAAATGATGTTTGCATGAGAATTTCTGCTCTATCTTTGCAAGACAGAGCTAAGGAATGGTTCAAAAATTTTTCAGCTGCAAGCATCTCCAATTTTCATTAGTTTGTAGAAGTCTTCCTTGATAAATGAGATATCAAGATACACATTTTTTGTATTTTAGAAGAGTATGATCATTTAAAAATAGAGTCAGGAGAGACATTGCAACACTTTTTAGCCAGATTCAATCAAGTTTACAATTCCATGCCTGCTTATATAAGACCACCTCCTGGTTTAGCACTCTTACATTATCCAAATACCTTTGATTCAGAGATGGCATTTGAGTTGAGAGAAAGGACCACTACTACACTCAAGGAGATGCAGGACAATGCAATTAGTGTGGAATATAATTTTTTGATCAAAAGGTCAAAGATCAAGGCATAATAAAGGGAGAAAATAACAAAGGAGCAGCTGAAATATTTAGAAGCTAAACTAGACATTCTGGCCAGCGGAATGAAAGAAATGATGCAGAAAATGATCATGGGAAATGAACTTGTTGTTCAAGGGCATCATGTTCCATTGGTTATAGAGAAAGAAAGGGTCATTATTCCCAAACACTTTGCAGCTTACCCTTGGTATCATTGGATTTGAAAATGATCATTTCATGTTTTCAATTCACAACATAGTCAAAGATGAAACTCCAACTCATCTTGTAGAAGAGCAATCAATGAATATGATGTGTATGTTTGATGAAATTTCCTTCATGGGAGATCTACCCAAGTATCATAAATATGATGAGGATTACACCAAGGTGAATTCTTCAAAACCATCAGCAACATATTGTTGGTAGGAAGAAGATCAATTGCAATGCAAACATTACAATGAGTCTGTGCATATCAATTATGACAACAATGAGAAAAATGCAGAAAATTTCAGAGTAACTGGAAAGACTTTACCCTTATGTTTCTCTTCATTTCAATTTCAAAGATAAAATTATAAACAAGTTGTAAATAGTGAAGATGTAGAATCTTCTAATGAATCAGTTAAGGATTTCATTGATGACATGGAAGTTGTTTTAGATCTAGGATTACATCCACTAAGTTCCCTTGACTTTGAAATTCCAAATGAAACATCAGAGCCTGAAACAAAATTTGAATCATTGGAATATAACTCTGTACCATTAGTCTTTAATTAATTTCAAATTGTGAAGGAGACTCTTGAGCAAATGTTGAAGGATAAATACATACAAAGTGAGGAAATTTCATTTGAATCAATACAACACTCATGTCAGTCTCTTCAAGATCCAATAGCTCATTTTTTGGATGACTTGTGTTGTCAAGACCATGTTTCATGTGTGAATTATGGACTCAAAATCATTTACAATATAGATATGGTTATAAATTCATTTTCATGGTTTGATTCAGTAGTAGCGTCTTCTCAAAGTTCATTAGAAAATCTATAGACAAATCAAAATTTGCATAATGATACATATGGCATATGTGTATTATCAGTTCATGGTCTTAAAATGGATAAATTTGAATATCAGGAGATAATTCATGTTTATCATGATCCTATAGATTTCTATATGGAAGAGCTATTCTTTTTAGAATACCCATTGATACCTAAAGTTTATGTGATTGTCAATAGTCTGAGGGCTTTGTGTTGTGAATTTCAGGTTGGAAATTAGTCTATGTTTCCTATGCAAGTTCTATTTCTGATACTGCTTAAAAAGAGTAGAGTTATTAGAGAAGTTGCTTGACTGGCTACAATGGCATTATTGTATCATTTAGAATTCAAAAATTATTAGCAATGTGGGGTAGGTAGTAGTTTCAATAAGCTCAGTCATTTAAGCATCTTTTTCACCAATGTGTGGTTTCCAGTAGAGTTTGCAGTTGATAGCGTATGGTTCAATGATCAGTTTAATTTGACCCAGTTCAAAGATTGTAGTTGTCCTAACTCCATTCCCAAATAGATAAGTCATTGGTCTACGTGTTCATAGTTATGCGGTTCTTGTCACCTTTTGAAGGAGATGTCATCCCCGGGTGGAGCCTATGTTAGGGACCTATAATCATAGGTGATTTGATTCTTTAGCTACCTCTTTGGAATTTCTCACGTGATGAATACATTTGGCTTCCTGGGATCGGATGATTTCACTTCTCCCTCCATCCATTTCACTCGATCCTTCATCACCCTATTGCACCCTTCATTCCCTCACCCTCCATTTCTTCACCCCTTCACCGTTTTCATCCCTACATGCATAAACAAGCTTAGGATAAAAGACATTAGGTTAGTAATAAATGGTTAGTGGCATTTTTTAATACTAATTAGCACAATAAATTTTATTTAATTAGATTAGTGTAGTTAGATTAGTAAAACTAGGTTAGTCTTGTTAATAAAAAAATAAATTAATAATTAATGAAAACTTATGCTTGAAACTAATTAACAATAATTAATTAAATAATTAATAATTAGCTTACTTTGTTTAAGTTAGCAATTATGTTAGTGTATTAGAATTAAATATTAACTAAAAATTAAACAAAACAATATAAAACAATAAAACAAATAAAATGCATATAATAAATAAAAACTATATAATAATAATAATAAAACATTATAAAACAATTAAAAAATAAATAAAATATGTAAAACAAAAAAAAAATAAAAAATCTAATAAATATTAAAATTAAGCTAAATAATAAATAAAACAAAAATAAAATAAAATAAAAAACAAAAAAATGTAGCTTATGCACACATCCCAAAAATTAAAATCTACGTCTTTAATGTTTTTCGGACTCCCCCCCTCGACCATCCTAACTTTAACGAAGGTGGGGGCAGGGGGGGTCCGGTAAAGTGGTTTTGTCTTGGACAGTTGTCACCACCACAAGCTACTAGATCCCCTCCCCCTAATACCACTTACCACCCTAGGAGGGGTCTGAAATACCACCTTCCTCCTCCAAAACCGCCTTCCCCAAAAGAAAAAACTTTTTTTTGCACAATTTTGACCACTCATTTTTTAGAGTGATTTTAGGAAAAATAGAAGGAATTTTGAAAAAATGAGAGAGATTTTTCTCTGAAACGGGCTTAATAAAAATAACCTCTCTCAATTTTTTCACAGGTATCAACAGTTGGGAGAATCGAAGCCATCTTTGAGCACTATTTTTCAGGATTCTATTTTCCCTGATTTTGTCATGTTTTTGTGGAAGCTAATTTTGAGATTTAGTTATGAATTTGGAAAAACCGAAATAGGTTTTTTCTTAGGACAATATCATCTAAAACAACCTCATTCATTATTTACACAACTCTTATATATTTGGAGATACGAGTGTGTGAGTTGACCCCTATTTTCAGTAGTTCGACATGTCTTTCATGGCAGACAGTTCAAAATTTGCAGGGATTTGTTTCTATTTTTGGCCAGGTTGTTGATTTCAACCTCCTGAGATTAGGGGAGAGTCTATTCTATATATTTTTATAATTCAAATGTAAAAGGGTTGATCATTTGGAACCTATTGAGGAAAAATTGCTCGTTATTGTAATCAACTCATAGAGCCACAGTCTATCAAATGCACTAACACAACTATAATAGTTGAAGTATTTTTGTGTCACTCATGTTGGTGAATTTTTTATCATTGTAATTATGTTTTCTTTGTTTTCATATGTGTTTCATTCCTCTATTTCTTTAAAGAGAATCAAGTTCAGGATTTGTTTTAAAACACCATGTTCCAGTTTAAAGCAATGTCAATGTTTTCCACTTGAAGGTTAAATATAGGATTATTAGTTTCCCTGTTATAACCTAATCCACCCATTAATCCTTCCCAATCATTCATCAAATTTTTAAAGGATCCAACAAAGTTCCTAACTTTCCCTGTAAGTTTTCCTGTAAAACATGCCTTTATTGAATTAGATCTCTTTGAATCCATTTCCCAATGGCCCTCCCTTCCTATTCTATCCAAACAATTTATAAACCAACCCTATACTCTTATAAATATCCTAAATTCCAATTGAAAAAATTCTAAATGAGGCAGAGAGATCCCTCTCTGAGTCTTGTAGGGATAGATCCTTTACTCCAAAGTGATTTGATGTTATCTCTATGATTGCCTCCACAGCCTTGGGAAAATTGCAAAGTGCTAATAGTGTGTACTATAAGTCAAAGTGGACACAGAAGAAATTATTTAAATAATAAAGTTAATGGGGAAATTACTAAGTGGACAAGTGGTAGAAGTGGGTTAGCTCTAAAATAAGGAAAGTGGCTTAAGATGGTTAGAAGGTAACCCCTTGAGGAAGCTACATGAAAGTATAAATAAGAGGAAAGAGTCTCTCAAGGGTATAAATATTGAATATATGCAAGTGAATGAGGTAAGAAAAGTATATCTAAGCCGGATTTAAGAGGGAAGGTTAAGTAAAGAAGGTCAAAATTCTAGGGAGGATAAATTCTTTTGATGATGCTTTCTAAGGTATGTTATTTATAGGTCATCTCACCTTTTTCGCAATAACATTTTCTATAGAAGGATTCATACTAAAAAATTGTGAGTAAGTTGAGGAAACATATCCAAATATCTGTGATAAAAATTTCAGCTTTTGGGTCGTTGTATTTTTGGAGTTACACTCCATGGAAAATATGGTTTGGGGCTAGTCCTAAAACTAGTCTAAAACGGGTGTTTCAAGTAAAAATGCCATAACTTATTCATAAGAGATCCAAATTTAGTAAGACCAAATGTATGTGTTATATTACAATATGTAGTATCATTTGTACTATTTTCAGATCCATACAACATATATTCCATGCGGGGAACTCTCTACAAGTTCGCTCTCTATTATAATCCATAATTCAACAAGGTATGTCATTTTTTCTATAGCTGCTTTTTTGAGAGGTTCCAAGTAGTTAAATATGGAGGAATTTCATAAAAGACACTAAAGATTATTGTGTACCATTTTTATATCTTTATTCATTACAAGTACATAGTTATGATTATTGCAAGTTAGGGTTGTTGACTAATCCAAAATTAGTCATGCGAGACTAAAGTAAAGTTTGATGAAAAGGCTAGTCTCTTGTTGTTAAAGTTAAGGAAGGTTTGTAGGTATGTGATCATATACACCAGGTCTTTTACAGGGTTACAAATCAGATTTTGATGATAAAATTGACGAGGTCCTTTTGGTTGAGGTATGTTATAGTTAGAGGTTGTATAATAGTGAGGTTGTGGCACATGGTTTGATCTAATGGTTTATTGAGGTACATGTTGGGTACATGGTTGAGACAAGTAGTTGAAGAGTTGGAAGATACATGAGGTTTATAGTTGATGATGTTGGTACATATTGATGACTCATAGTTGATGAGTAGTTGATGCATGATCGGTACATACTTGGTACATGGTTGGAGGCACTTGTTAGTAGTATTGTTGACACATGGTTTATAGATGATGTAGCATACCTGTCTTGGTATATTATTAGAAAAACATATTGATCTTGGTGATGATTATGAGTTGTTGCGTTATGCTTTGTTGATGCACATATTGGTGATATTGTGCATATGGTTGAGAGTTGTCTTGGTGATTGATCTTGGTGAGTAGATCTGATTTAGTTGATAAGATCGATGAGACATGTTGTTGTGATATGTTGTTTGGAAAGGTTATTGTGACATGTTATTTGTACAAGTTTAGTGCATGGTTGATGCATTTGTTTATGGTATAGGTTGAGCTACAGGTTGATGTATGGTACATGTCGGCACAAGTTTTTGGTACAGGTTGTTACAGGTTGTTTGTTGTAAGTTGATTGGTACATGTTTACAACAATATATCTCACAGTGATAGCGTGACAGTGGTTCCATCATTCTACTTATATTTCAGGGAAATTGTACAGGCCAAGGACAGGTGGTTGTAGCCACCTTCCAGTTGTAGTCAAAGAACATAAGGGGTTGTAGCCTCCTTCTGGTTGTAGCCAAGGAATTGGGGAGTTGGAGATTCCCTCAGGTTGTAGCCTGAGAAACTAGGAGGTTGGAGCCTCCTTCTAGTTGTAGCTGGAAAAAAAAGGAAGTTCATGCTTCCAATGAATGTAATTCTTAAAGACATATAAGAAAAAATATTATGTGCTTTTATCCCACTTTTTATTTCCACATAAAACACTGGCATATTGTGTATGTGTATGATTTCTTATTTGTTCATTGTTTATTTACTCTGCAACTATTGGATGATAATGCTACATTGATACAAAAGTTGCATTTTATGGTTAAAAAAGATATTATTTCTCTATTACTAATTCACCCCCCTCTCAGCAATACAACAATTGGAATCAGAGTCGATTCCTTCAAGAAACAGGTTAACCACCGGAAGGAGATCATGGATTATTCTGAGAATGGAGTACCACTCTTGAATGGTTTAAAGTATGAGATGTGGAGTAGAATGACGAAAGTATTTTTACATGCATAGGGATATTATATTTGGCTATCAGTCATTACAGGATATCATAGTTCAAAGAGGGAAAAGACAACAACCAAGAAGGAGTTGAAGAAAAATAACTAAATAGTGATGGATTTCATCTGGGAAGGATTACCTAATCCGATAAGAGAAAAGGTTGGTAAATGTTCATCAACCAAAGAACCTTGGGATAAGTTACATGACATATATTATTCACCCATTGCAGATTCATAAAATGCAGATGCAGATACACATCAAGAAGAATTATGTTCACCATGTCAAATAGATTCATAAGATGAAGAGTATATAGTCACCAGAGGGTTGTTGTTTTGATTTAATTGTGAAAAACAAGGACATATTGAGATAGAATGCCATGAAGGAAATGAGACAGAAAAACTAATTGAAAAGGAGACAATTTGTAACACCCCTCCTGGTTACGACAACAACTTCGAAACAGGTGAATTTTTTTTTTTGTTTGTTTAAAGTGTGTGCGCGTGTGTAGAAGAAACAACCCCCTCAACTCTACGTCACCACTCAAACCAAAAAGATGCAAGTAAGAAGAACACAATCAAGACGACCCGACATATCACAGTGACAACAAGAAATAAATGCCCCTTGACATAAGGCGTGTGACTAGCAGCTGTAAGCAGAAACAGACACCAAGGGTTAGGTACAGTACTGTCACAAAATGAAAGAATCCAACAATAGAGTCGCAGTAGTGGAAACTGTGCCTTTAAACAGCCCGAGACTACTGATACGGCTCAAAGGGTGTCGCAAGAGTGGAACTGTGCCTTTAAACAACCCGAGACTCTTGATACGACACTGGATTCATTCCAACGGATTTACACAGAGACAAAAATACTAAGCTACCAGAGGTGTCTTTATCCCGCCCAACACGAACAGACTACGCAATACAATACTACCAAGTGCTACAAATCAGGGACAATCATGACCTCTACGGGAGACACAAGTCAGAAGGACTCTAATAATGACCCACTCCTATTGAGACCCGACGACATCAATCAGGATCAAATGCTCCATTAGTTATTATTAATCTACGGAGACCTTATCATCAATGCTTCAATTTAATGAATAAAAACCTAGCAGTCTTAGACATCATCCCGAACAGTTAAATTAAACAACTATTAAAATTGCGAATCCACCATCATCAATTCCCTCGCAAATTAAAACAACCTGATTATTGCAAATTAACAAGTAATATCGTGGCAATTAAACCAATATTAATTTTGCAAATCAAACATCATGATTTCCCTGGCAGATTAAACAACCTTATTATTGCAAATTAAACTATTAGTACCAGGGCAATAAAACAATTATTAATATTGCCATTTGAACAAGCATTACCATTGCCATTTAGCAAATATTAAATTGCGTCTTTAACCAATATTAATATTATTGTTTAACAACTATTATCATTGCATCCAATTTAAACAATATAACATTGCCGACATCAAGTGTACTCCTTGCAAATTAACAATTATTAATTAAAATCATGCGAATAATTTGGTGGAGGGTAATTGTGTGGAATTGGTGCAAAGTAAAATCTAATTATACCTTTTCATTAAATGACCATGCCTATCCGCTAACTAACTCCCAAATAAATTAATAAAGACATCCATACCCTAAATGAGAAACAATTAAAGAAATAAACCCCCCCCCTTTTTTTAAATGATTAATGAACGAATAAAGCCCGACTCAATGACAAAAGAGGAACCAATCTTTCTTTACATAAACAAAGGCATAGCCCATCTAATCCACCATCTTCATTATATTGCATTTTAAACCCTAATAACATTAAATAAATCAATGTTATCTTTGGCAACTCAAGCATCAGTAGTATTGCATTTAAAACCTATGCATCATCATTTTATTGCGTTAAAACAATAATAGCATTAATTCAAACAAAGCTAAAATGGTTGCTTATGCGCCATCTTGATATTGCATTTTAAAACAATAATAGCATAACATAAAACGATATTATCATGGCCACTTAATGCAACATCAATATTGCATTTTAAACCTACACATCATCATCATATCGCATTAAAATAAGAATAGCATTAATTCAAACAAAGTTAACATGGCTTCTTACACGTCATCTTAATATTGCGTATTAAATAATAATAGCATTAAATAAATGAGGTTATCATTAACTCAGAATTTAACTTAGAATCTAGGGTTCTCAGGATCCTCGGACAGTGCACACGTCAGAGCTGCATAAGGGAGGGGAAACACGTGTGCCACCGTCTACTACAGGCGTGGTTTTCAAGGGGACGAGTTCTATCAGTCGATGTGCTCTATTCTCAGCAGTTAATCATACCCACCTATGATTTTCGGGCAACCTCCCTACCTGGGCTGGTGATTATTACCGAATCCAGATATACCTTATGGTTAAAGTTTAAAGTTTAATGGCATCTGTGTTTTTACGTTGAATTCCTTATGCCAGGATGTAACATTATCAATGATCTGAATAATCACATAAGAGATATCATGCTGAGGGCATCCATAACCATAATGAGATCGGGGTACCAAATTCCACCATGGATATAGGCATTAAGGGTTAAATTTGTTTTTATTTTATTGTGTTAGTTTTAATAGTGCAAATACCAGATTTCCAAGGCGTTACTAACGCATTTTGTGTTTTCCCAATCTCAGACATTCATCCCGATCATTTACCTAAAAATAAGTTCTGTTTGAACGAAGTTCAACCTATTCCAACCAATAACAATACACCACAATTATTTATCAAATGTTAATCACTCACCTCATATCAAATATAAACGCTTAACATTTTTATTTAAATAAGAAATATATATATCCACCGGCTTTCTCATTGTTTGTTTTAAAGCTAGCTTGACCAGGTTCTTATAAAAATTCAACGTTATTAATTCCTACCATGTAGGGTTCCGAGAGCCGTTGAACTCTAGCACAGTAAAACTGAACCTGGTTCTTTCATACATGGAGACGATTTGTTATCTTCAGTTTAGGGTTTCAGATTTGAGGACTGATTGTGAGAGTAGAAAAGAGTGTACTAAGCTGGAATTAGGCATACTGTATTTTAAACCACATTTTTAACCAGAATGGAGGCTTGCAAGAGGTGTGAGAAAATACAGTCAAGGAGGAAATCGAAAATACTCCAAACAGTGCAAGAAGTGAGCAATGGGTTGAGGACGGGGACTCATTAGGGGTATTGAATAATGCAGAGATCGTAGGATTGGCTTTTGATAGGTGTCCAGTATGCTTGGCTATGGCTTCTGAAGAGGTGAGCAGGACAAGGGTGAATATGAGTAGTGCGCCGCATTCGAGATTACCAAAATAAACAGATGCTATAACGCCTTCCCTATCAAATATTAACAATCCACCATATATTATGATCCATCATATTATTTTCCCATTCAAAATTTATAACACAGGCCGATTCGGTTTGAGTCAAGGTTTAGAACCATTTTTAGAAGGACGGGCAAGGGATGGGACGGCCTCAAGAGGTTTGCCATTTTCTCAAACGGGAACAAATAAAAATTTCATAAAAAGAAAACATCGGTAAATACTTTATTTACAAGGTGGGTAGAAGCTGTAAGGGTTTCATGGTCGCGCCAATATCTGTTAAGCTATAGTTCACATACACGATTCACACTATATCCACTAAAACTACAAGTTGCACAAAAGCCATTAACTACAGTTTATAAATATGCATAGCAAGATAGAAAGCCCAAAGATTTACATACCTGTGTCCTTAACGCTTGCAGCAATGCTTCTTGTGCTCCCGTTGCTCTAGCTCCTGCTTGCCGACAGCAAGAAACCCACCAGTACCTCCCAACCAAACGCTAGGGGTACTCTTCTTCCCCCTCATCCCCCCGAGCCGCAAAGGGGCCACACACAATCAGAGAGTAACTAGCTTCTCAGCTCACCTCCAAGGCTAAGCTACCACTCAAGTCTGCTGAGAATCCCCAACTCCTACAAGAAATCAGTCCAGTCGATAGTCTGGCAGCATAACAATACTAATCTAAGAAAAAGTCCCCTTCTTTCCTCCTCTCCCTTTCTTTTATCTAGTCTCAAACCCTAATTCCTCTTTCTCTTAGGTTTTCCCCCCCTTTTCCCTTTGATTTTCTTATTTGTCCCCCCCCTTTTTTTTTATATTATATATATATTTTTTATTTTTTAAAAAACTCAAAGAGTATGTGTGCTCATTATTAATTCCCTTTTATTTTTTATATGCTTAACTTTATTTGTTTACAATTTGTTTATAATATATATATATATATATATATATATATATACATATATATATTTTTATTTTTCTATTTATAAGAATGCATTTATCATTGTAGTTTATCATTATCCATCATTTAAATTTACCATTAATATATATATATATGTATATAGGATAAAGAGAGATTAGGGTGATGGCAAACATGTATAGGGGAAAAGTAAATGTATTACATAAAACGAATAAAGGGGAATTACGGGGAGGGATGGTGATTTAGTAATGTGAACTGGACAAGAAAAAGGGAGATGGATACCGGAAGATCAAGGTGATGGAGGATAGTTTAATTAAGTAGACAAGGATAATGAGAGGATAATGGTCTGAGTTTTTGTTTTCTTTTTCTTTTTTTTTTGAATTTTCATTTGT